>VMDR010001818.1:0-109977 GCA_007922815.1 Macrotus californicus
CGCAGAAGAATCATTTGATAAAATTCAACACAGCAATGGTTTAAAAATATCAGCAAACTAAGAATATAAGAGAACATCCGTTACCCAATAAAGGGAAGGAAGGAAGGAAGGAAAGGAGGGAGGGAGGGAGGGAGGAAAGAAGGAAGGAAGGAAAGAGTGGGGAGAAAGGGGGAGAGAGAGAGAGAAAGGAAGGAAGGGAAGGAGGGAGGGACGAAGACAACTCTAAGCTAACTTCTGAGTTGCTTTCTCCTTAAGATCAGGAACAAGGGAAAGGTACCCTCTCTCATTAAACCTAGTAAGCATCATCCTGGATGTTCTGATCGATTCACTGACGCATTAAAAATAAAGCATAAAGAGATTAGAAAAGATAAAAATAAAAATGTTCTATTCACAGCAACCTGACTGTCCACACAAAGAATTCCAAAGAATCCACAACCAGGGTAACAGGGCTAATGGGTGGGTTTCCCAAGGTTGCAGGAACAAGGTCGACATACAGATGTATCATGTTTCTACATGCCAACAATACACAATGGGAACTTAAAGATTTTAAAAAATAGTACCATTTGAAAGAGCACGCAAAAAACAAAACTCTTAGCTATAAATCTATTTAAAAATTTGCAAGATCTATGTGCTAAAAAGTAAAAGCACCAATCAAAGAAATTAAAGTAAAAACACCAAAGAAATCCAAGAAGACCTAAAGAAATGAAGAGAGATGATTTGTTCATAAACTGCAAGAGTCACAATTACTAAAATGTTACTTCTCAAATCAATTTATAGATTCAACGCACTTTCATGCAAAATTCCAGCAAGCTTCTCGCATTCACTCCACCCAACGGGTCTGCAAGGTCTTCTTGGCACCACCTTTAAGAGGCTTCCTGAACCTGTCTATGGCAGGCTGAACAATGTCCCTCCAAGGCTCTCCGCACCCTGACCTCCAGAACCTGCGAATACGTGACATGGACTACAAAAGGAACCTTGCAGCTGTGACTCAGTGAAGGCTTGTGTAAGATGAAAAGGTATTCTCAGGTTCTCTGGGTAGGCCCAGTGTAGTCACAAGGGTCCTTCGAAGAGGGAGGCAAGGGGGATCGGAGTTAGATCAGAGAGAGAGAGAAACCGATGAAGGCGAAAATGGAAGCAAAGGAAGGAGAGGTTATGTGATACGGAGCCGTGAGCCAGGGTATGAGGTCAGAATCCAGACGATGTAATACGGAAGACAATAAATTCTCCAGAAGGCACTCAGCCCTGCCAGCACCTTGATTCTAGCCCAGTAAAACTAATTTCAAACTTATGACCTACAGAAATAAAAGATAACAAACTCATGATGTAAAAACCACTAAGTCTGAGGCGGTTAGGAAACGAATTCATTTTTCTCCATCTCCGCGGCCTCTACCTGAACTGAAAGGCGGCTGAGAGAGCAGGTTCTGGAGCCCGATGCCTGTATTTGGGCTCCTGCTTTTCCATTCAGCTGCTGTGGGCAAGCCACTCAAGCATCCTGTGCCTCAGTCATCTCGCCAGGAAAAGGGGTTGTTAGGAGGATTCAGTGAGTTGCTATACTTAAAATGCCTGGACCAGTACTGGGAAGAGTGTAAACATTTTACACGTGAGCACTCCTGTCATCCAAGATCCCAACACCTAAAACCTGAACCACTTGAACATCCTTAGGTGGTCGTCCTGTTTCTCTCTCTTGCCCCTATTGTAATCTTTTCTCCACACAGCACAAGACTGATACACTTACAACATAAAATTATGTGATTCCCCTGATTATAATCCTCCAAAGGCTCCCGAGAGCAATTAAAATTAAATCCAAAATTTTAACTGTGGCCTGCAAGGGCCCATAGGGTCTGGTCCATGATTTACACTGAATCTCACCCCGGTCTACTCTCTCTGTTGCTTGCCTCTCTTACCACACTGCCCTTCCTTCTGTGCCTCTAACACACCGAGCTTGTTTCTGCCTCAGCGCCTTCAAGTGTGGGAAATGCCTGGGATGCCATTTTTCCCGCTTGCCACGTGACGGACTTGTTCCTGAAATTCAGGGCAGGTCTCTGGCTCAGAAAGACCTTCTCTCGTTACTTAAGCTAGCATGGCTGACTCTGTGCGCTGTTCCCTGGCCTATGCCATGTCTCTACCATGGAAAGAGGCTACGACCAGCTTCTCAGGGTTCCGAGCTATATCTGGCACACTGGAAGCACCCAATAAATATTTGCGAGATGAGTCCAGCATTAGCCAATGTGCGTGCTGAGGCCATTGGTTGAGATAGCACACTGGCGACTCCCGTGGGTGTCACGCATTCGGTGAGTATGATTGTCAATCTCCCGTCTCAGCAGCAAGGCCCTGCCTAAAGACAGAGTCATTTTTCCAGCGCTGATTATCTAAGTCTATTTTCTCCTATTTCTCTATTGTTTCTTAACAGGTGTCTCTGAGGACATTCTCTACCAAATTACCGAAAAGGGGACTTGAGTGCCACATGAGGGATGGAACTGTGCTTAACCTCCAAGACTCCTCCCTACACACTCTCAATGCCACCAGTTTCTTCGGTTGTTTTGGGAAAACCATGCAGTCTTCGACATCTTCATGAGCCACAGTCCTTCAGAGATGGATTCCTGCAAGTCCTAGGAGTCTATCTTCTCGAAAATTCCAGGAGAGCTGAGCTCCAATGTCAAGAGGAGGGCGGGACTCGCACCATCAACAGGCCAGCTCCCAGGACCAGGGCATCCACACACGGTGTGGACACATGAATGTGGGCACCCGTGCACACGACTCTGCACCCATATTTCCATGTTGTTTTTCCCTCCTTTTATCTCGACATGAGCCTTTGTGCGAATAGAAAGAAAGTATTTTTCTGTCTCCATCTCTCTAAAGTCTTTCCAGCACCTGACCTTAAAAATATGAGACACTTCATAGGCTTCAAGTTAGTTTAATATTGATGGGGTTTTCTGGGTCTTCCAACGCAGATCTCGTTGGCTAATTTGGAGTGGGTGACCCATCTGTGGTCATTGTTAAAATGTGATAAATCGAAGCCCTGAGGTTTAGAGTGAATGGGAGAAAACAGACCTCTGGAGGGTGATTCACTCATTTTTTTCCCCCTAAAGACAACAGAATGTACCCCTGTGGTGGCCTTGTCCACACTGTGAGTGCAGACCTGGCATTCAGCTGACAGCCCGAGAGTGCCTGCTATTACTCAGGGGAAAAGATGGTGTATCTGATAATCCCAGAGAACAAAGACGCCAGTTACTTCATCACTCTTGCCTGAGGGTCTGGAATTAATTGTGGTTCTTTATACCCCATCTAATTTTACATAATCATACTTCTCCATGGCAGTTTACTAATTTACCACCTCATCTAAGATAAGGCTTCGCCAAGAGTAATAACATTTAGAAAATGCTGTCAGACCTGCGGAGAGGGGTGTCTGCACCCCCGCCCTGCCAGGACAGCTCACTCAGACCTCAAAGCAGGTAGACCTGGGCTCTAAGGACACCAGCACATGAGAATGAGTGATCTGGTGACTCAGAAGTTCATGTTCAGGACAAAAGCAAGAACAACTGAATCTCTTCCTAGACCTCTTTGGGTATCTGCTCCAGTATCTGCTGCTCAAAGAGCAGAGAGAAGAGAAAGAAATAATCCATCTGCTTTTCAGAAAAACATTTCTGTACCTTGACCTCATCCACGTCTGCTGTGTGCTCACTGTGTAAAGGCTGCTGAACGGTTTGCCTTCCCTTTGACAAGAGGGGAAGAAGAAATGCAGAGAAGCAGCAACGTTTGCGATGAGGGTGGGAAAATCCAGCCTGAAGGCTCTAACCGGGACAGTTGGTGTTACGTGTTTGGAGGACAGAAGGGAGGTGGGGCTTCTGAGGGTTGTGGAATCCATAGCTGATTTGGTTTAACCCCATTGTATTCTGGGGATGGGTAAGGGGGGTACAAACGGCTCCCGTACTCCATCACGGGAGTACAGCATAGTGATGGAGATGCCGAGAAGGACCACAGGGCAGAGGTAAAGGAAATCAACCACGTTCCCACTAATCCGAGTCTCTTGAACATCAGATTGCACATCTCTGACCTTTAGGCATGAAGTGTGTGTATGTGTGAGATGTGCACACACGTGTGAGTGGGGGGAGCACAAAGCAACATCACGTATGTGTGTCCCTTCCGGCCCAGATTCCATTTGTAGATATAATTATTTGCTGAACACAGCCAAACCATCTGATGGTACATTCTATGATTTATTAGCAAAAAAAAAAAGTTGCTCTTTAAATGCCACTTTCCCAAGCAAGGCTCATTTCTTGACCTGTTTCATTACTGGGAAATGATATAGACGTTTGTTGTATTTTCAGACAATAAAATATTGCCTTGCTCAAATACCTTCATGGGATATTAAACAAAATGAATGCCGTGTCCTTCCCTGTGTTTATCGTGTCATATTAAAAGTGAAGACATAGCCCTTATGTTTTCTTCCCTGATAGATGAGACACTGGAAAGAATGAGGTTAGTTCACCCTTCATCCAACTGGCGGCACGTAGCTATGTCCAAAACCTCCACCGGTGCCATTAGAACATCATTCCAATCATCTAGCTTCTCCAAGGCCACTTCCAGAGCACCTTTCTTTCAAACCATCATGAAGAACAAAATCCAAGATTTCTCCTGTAGACTTGTTCTTGATCCCAACTCCAGGTTCAGTTAGGAAACAGCTGAGACCGGGGAGTGACGCAACATGAGGAAGGAAGAGTTCCTCTCCTTAGCAGCTGCTTGAGGACCCACGTTGTCAGTGTGTTGTAAGTATTTACCAGCCCACGTACTGGACCATCACATTTGCACACCACGGCCCCGTGAAACACACATTCTTTATCCCTGAGATATCAGTAAGTGCCATTGAATCTGAGTGAGAGGGTTTGTATTCACAGCTGGCACAAACGCCCACAACCACACAAGTACACAGGCTGGGGTCCTCACTGAGGTGAGCCATGCGCAGAAGCAGCCACAGGGGCGGCTGTGCCCCTGGCCCAGGGAGAGAGTAGGAGCTCTGTCGGGGGCAGCACCACCAGCAGCAAGAGGGGTGGCTCCCCCATCCATCCCCAAGGCTCCCCCACCCATCCCCAAGGCCACGTATCAAAGCCGACCCTCCAGCCTGAGTGATAGATCAAAAACTGCCTGCATCCAAGCAGTACATTTGGTCAGTGAATTATTACAGAATAAAACTGTGTACACGGACATTGTAATAAAACATACCACGGACTTGTGAAAATTCTCTAAGGAATTTAGAGTACCTTGTTTTGAAGATCTCAACAATGTTTCAGAGCAAATCTGCATAAAATTAGAAATAGAAATTAAATGTAAAGATTTTCACATGACAAAAAAGAACGTTATTCTCATATGAAGCTTCAAATAAACCAATTATTAAAAGGAAGACAATTTTAAAACTAATTTTTCCTTGTGATATTATGATATAATATATAAACAGATTCCTGAATTGTATATAAATCATGAAGCCACCGCTGGTTACTTATATGACCTCCACAATTTACAGGAAATGTTAGAGGAAACAATAAAATGCCATTGGGCACATTTACATCTAAAATCAAATTCAGACTTCCGTGCAACTGATTTGTATAAAGAGTTAAATCCCTTTAGAAACATTGTTCTGCAAAAATCATCAGCTCCAGATAGACTAAAATTTATGTCTTGAAACAATGTCCCAGAAATGTATCCAATGCTGTCACGGACTCATAAAACACAATTAACAGCTCCAGTAACAGTTGCATCAACAGAAAGATCCCTCTTCAAATGGACTATCATCAAGAATTATTTGCAAACTTGTATTTGCCAAGATTACTGACAGTGCTTTCAACGACCGTGATTAAAATTAAATTTCTAAAAGTCTAAATTTTGATGATCTAATGAGTTTGCAGAAAATCGAGTCAAAATTTTACAATTAATCAAGATATTACACTAATAAAGTATTATTTATTTATAATTATGACATCAATATTATTATTGAAATTTATAAGTTTATGTTATTACTCATGTTGTCACTATTATTCCTGTTATGTTTTACAAGTAACAAAATGTTTTCAAAGAGAAAGCATTTTATTTGAGAACCTTTAAAGACACTTTTTTTTCCTGCTTTTTGAAGAAGGAGCCCCATATTTTCATTTTGCCCAGGACCATGCAAATTATGTAGCCAGCCTTGGATATAATGCAATTTAGATTTTTGCCATGAATTTGCTGAGTACTATTTACCCAGAGTGGGGCTCGTTTTTCTTTAAACATTTTAAGCGTACTCATTTGATGTTATTTTTCCAACAAGTCTGCCTCCTGGCTGTGTTACATGAGCTTTGATTAGCATGCTAGTGTTCATCATGTACGTGTGCCTCTGATGAACCTGTGGATCGGGGTTGAAAGCTGCCCCTCCCTGGGAATGTATGTTGCTTCTGCTAGGTACCCCAAGACGCTGATGGGCCATTATGTTAATTAACACCTTAGTGTGGGGGTTTGCAGACTAGGCAGGTGATCTATAAGCAGCCCTGGACCCAGAGGAGAGCAAATCTGTGTTGTACATCCTCAGGAAATGTGTTGGCCTGCCCACAGCACAAACAGAAAAAGACAAGTTTCTTGTCCTTCCTTGTGTAGGGGTTTTCTCCTATCCACACTCTCACAGGGATGCAACCCCTCAAACATCCCAATGACCCCCTCCCCCAGGCCGGAGGCCTCGCCCTGGGCTCTCTGCTGACCTGAACCAAATGTTCAAAACTGGCCTTTTGGTTGAGAAGTGCTCGCAAAGCCAGGGGACAAGAGCTTCCGTGCCCCTTCATCTTCGGGCTTCGGCCTTCCACTTACCTGCAGCCTCTGGTGCTCGCAGCTGCTGGGTGCACTGGAGGAGGGTTGGTGTCCCCTGACACGCCTTTCTTGTTTTGTAGAAGATCATGCTACCTGACACAAGGCCTGAAAAGGAGATTGGACCTCTGTTTTCTGTTCCATAAAACGAAGGTGTTGAATTAGATGAATCCTAAACTGTAACTCATTCTCCCATCGATCAGTCTCCCATTCAGCGTTTGCTGAACATCAGCTGTGTCCCGGGCACATGGTGCAAAATGCTAAGGATATGGAGTTCATGGCCCGCTTGGGAGTATAGAGTCAGAGACAGGAACACAATGTGCCGATGCAATTCTAGGGTTAGGCAGAGGGTGGCACACGGGGGTGGGTCAGGGAAGGCTTCCCGCAAGAATGTATGAGGCCAAGTGGGGTGTGGGATGAGGAAAAGTTACCCTTGGGGGCAGCAGGAGGGGTAGGCTGCTGCTGGAGTGGAGAGTGGGATTCCAAATAAAGAGAGGAGCAGAGCAAAAGGGCAGAGATGAAACCCAGCACGGTGGAAGTAAGAATGGACAGAGCCAAAGAAGCAGCCTTGCTCTAACCTCTCTTATAAAGCAGACTTAATAGACCTATGAAAACAGAGACAGTAATTGCCCATTAGGTTCTCCTGACTCAAACACTTCTCCTTGACGTCACCTAAGGAGATTTATTCTAACGTACGATCTTATTTCTTTAACTTTATTGCTTTTTTGAAATTTATATAAACTAAAACTATAACCTAAATAACATGAGCTTTTAACAGCTCAGGCATAAACATGTACAGCAAATTACAAATCACTCGCAGATAGAACAATGTAGCTCTGGTGGAAATCAATCAAATCCCTTCTCAAGGGCATCAGGGAGCCCCTCGGCCAGACTGTCGAGAGGGATATTTGTATCCCACTTTCTTCTCCTGCTGTCTCCATGCTGCCCCCAATCCAACTTGCATGTGGCTACAGTTCTCACGGAGCCAAGCTGGTCTGATTGCTTCCCTCACAGAGTGCTCAGTCCAGGTTTCCATCTTAAACTACAGGATTTTGGCTTCAACTGCCCGAAGATTTGCAACAGAATATTTACTGCTTTTGCAACTGTTACTGGACAGTACAGACGAAGACAACACGAGATTTCATCACGTTACCCCAAAGGGAGCGCAAATGGTTTATTGATGGAACTTTCCGTTGGATATTTACAGACCGAGGCTGACCACGGGTAACTGAAACCAGGGGAAGCGACAAAGCTGATAAGGGGGACCACTGTGTGCAAGCCCACAGGTAAGGCTGAAAGCAATTTTGTTAAGAGGTGCAAAACTGGCCTCTTCCACTGCAGGGAGGAAAGTCCACTGAACCTCCATCGGGCATAACTTATCTGCACGCGAACAGACTAGAATCCTGAGCATTACCATCAGTACTTCACAGGCCCACTTAGAGCTACCGAATTTCAGACCAGGCAAGGCAGAAACACCACAGAATCACTTAATCAAAGAGTATGCTCTCAACGCCGTGTCATTTTTCACTAGAAAGAAAAATCTAGTAAAATCTGGTCTATTCAAGTCTCTCAAAAAAATTGTATAATATACCTACGCCTGGCCACCGGTTTGGAAGGACTTCTGATTGCTGCTGAACACTTTTGCAAGTTTTCGGTCAGAGCAACAAAGAGAGGAGGGAACTGACCCCACAGAACAGGTTGTATGGTGTTTCCTTGCTGGTAAAACCCTGTTTTAAAATGTCCACATAGCTGATGAAATTTATCAGAAACTTGCTTTCATCGTAACCTTGTATCAAGGATGTGGGAAAACAGTAACTCTTATCAACCTCAATCACTTTCTGTTACTGTCTTTATCTACCAAACATAACCCAAGGGCCCTGCATATCCAAACAAGTTTAGGTAACTTCTCACCAGGCAGAACTTAGTACCAGGATTTGCCTTTTTTTTTTTCCTTTGAGAGAGAATTATTAATTCAGCTTACTGAGAGTGAGAATTAGACTTCTTAAAAGATTTTGACACCTGGTTGGTGTAGCTCAGTGGATTGAGCGCCGGCCTGCAAACCAAAGGGTTGCTGGTTCAATTCCCTGTCAGGGCACATGCCTGGGTTGCGGGCCAGGTCCCCAGTTGGGGGCATGTGAGTGGCAATCACACATTGATGTTTCTCTCCCTCTCGTTCTCCCTCCCTTCCCCTCTGTCTAAAATAAATAAATAAAATCTTAAAAAAAAAAAGATTTTGACAGACCTCTAACAGCTTTTAGCATCCATGAGAGCACAGTAAGTTTATTTATACTGTGTTCCTAGTTGTACTGTGGCGTGGACGCAACCTACTCAACTTAAAGTAAAAGGAACCAGAAATGTACAGTTTTTATTCTTTGCCCATTGCCAGCATGCCCTCCGCCCCCAGCCCCAAGTCCCTGCTTCCCCACCACAGCCGACTCTACCCAGCCTCCTGGTGAGCTGGCGGAGGGACGAGTGAGGGCCAGTTGTGGATGATCACCCTCAGTATCTCTGAATTGATATTTTGTGCTCTTTTTTTTTTAGGAAGACTGCACACTGGACTCTAAAATACTTTGGCAGCAACTACATCAAAATGTAAGCACACACGACTGGTAAGTAAACTACGTTCGGCTTCTCCCGCTTGGATAAGAGCTGCAATTTCCATACACCTCCAAATGAACTCTCCAAAGCAGGCCTCAGTGAAAAGGAGGTGAAACAAAGACTCCAACATATGGTTTATCTTTTCGGTAATTACATTTTCAAATGTAATCCTATACACTTTTTCCCCTTAAATAAAGTCTTGTTTAAAACCAAACATTTCTCTGTTAACGCAGAGGAGGCCAGCGAGAGTCCCCTCACGGACACGGGCCTACGCGGCGGTTTCATGGTCTTGAAAAGTTTGAATTCACATGCTGTTCTTGCGGCCTCCTGGAAAATAAGGCTGTGCAGAGGGGAACGTGGTTAAGAGCCAGGCTTGTGTCTTCCACATGGACAAGCTCTTTCAGGCCACACTCAGTTGCAGAATCAGCTTTTTTTTTCTTTTTTTTTTTTTTTCGGAAAGAGAGCAGTTGTGCACTGTAACACGGCCCACGTGTCCACATCAGAGGGTCAGAGCTCTTGACTCCAGAAAGAAACCTGCCTTCAGACTCACTCCTAAGTAAAAGTCATCACCAAGCCATTATTACATGCAATGTTAAAAAGACTTATTTTTAAAAAAGAAGGTCAACAGTATGAACATTAAAATGGCAATAAATTCACAACTATCAACAACTGAATCTAAAAAAAAAACTAAGCAAACTACCAGAACAGCAACAGAATCACAGATATGGAGATCATTTGGAGGGTTATTAGCTGGGAGGGGGAGGGGAGAGAATGAGGGAAAGATGCAGGGATTAAAAGGCATAATTGGTAGATACAAAATAGACCAGAGGATGGTTATGAATAGAATAGGAAATGGAGAAGCCAAAAAAGTTATATGTATGACCCTTGGACATGAACTAAGGTGGGGAATGCTGGTGGGAGGGAGGCAGGGCAGAGGGGGGCAAAGGGGGGAAAACTAGGACAACTGTAACAGCATAATCAATAAAATATATTTTTTAAAAAGGCTCCCACAGAGCTCTTTATATCTCTAAAGTCGCCCAAAGGGAAAGTGTGGATGTTTAGAAGCTTTAATAGAGCAAACATGACCGACAATATTTATGAATGATCACACTGCGAGGTCATTTTCTGTTATTCTGGTGACAGAATGAGGTTATTACCACACTTTTCCAAATCCCAACATTTTCTGTTCACCTGTCAGGGAACACGTTACCCCTTCCGGGGGACAACAAAGTCATCTTTGCTAAAGTAAATTGATAGGAAATCAGAGAGCAACAGGGCAGGACCCCTGCAGTGAAGCAGGGATCCGGGTGGCCTGCTGCCAGATGAGGACCGAGGCAGGTGACAATGACAGGTCAAGGGAGTGTGGTAGGTACCATGGTTCTCTTTCTTCTGTCTCCATTCAGCCTTGTTCTTTGTTCTGCAGAGGTTCATGAGCTGAAATCGAAACTTCCAAGATTCCACCAAGACTACGGATGCAAATTAGGTTTTCCACTGAGATACATGCCTTTGTCTGAGCCTTAGAGGTGCGTAAAGGTGGCTGTGTTCGGGCAGATGTCCCGCCGGCAAGCCAGGTCACAGAGATGGAACTGTTACGAGGCCCTGTCACTGGCAGATGCAGGATCCCGGGGCTGGATATCAAGTCTCTCAGGCATCAGCAGGAAGCTGTGAGAGGAGCAGGGACCACGTGGTGGAGCATCAGCTTCCTGATGCCTCGGCCACGACCTTGCATAAGTCCCGTGTGGGGCCCTTGACCCCAGTCCTGCGGTCCTTGCACAAATTTGAAGTCCCTTTTCGTTTCAAGCACCCGGAGTGGTTTTGCTTCTTGTGCTGCGCTCTGACTAACACGGAGAGGACCTGCCGTCATTGGGCACTGATCCACCAGAGAAGGGCAGGAGCAGACATCTCAGAATGCGTAAGCTTCAGAATCAGAAGAGCGCTTCCATCGCCTCCGTGCGGCCCTGTTTCCAGGTAGTGAAGTGAGGCTTAGAGAGGCTATGTGATGTGTGGCGGTGTGAGTTGAGACAACGTGGTGCCCAAGACAAAACAGAGGGAAGGGGTGAGGCATATCTGAGTTCCCACCCTAAAGCTGCCACCGGTTAACCTGTGACCTTAACTTCTCTGAGCCTCAGTTTCCTTATCTGCCAAGTGGGGCGATCAGGTTGGACCATGGTGGGTACTTGATAACTCTTAGATTCCTCCCCTTCTTCTGTTCCTTTATTTGTGGCCACGTGATATGACGATGCCTGCTTAGGGCCCGGGCCTCCTCATCCCTGGGAATACTTCCAAAGACAGGTAAGAAACAAGCTCTAAAAATGGTTCCGTGTCCAGGTACAGTTCTCGTCTGCGGACAAGCAGAACAACGAAAGTCCAGATGGCAACACAGGGCAAAGGGCAGAAGATGAGGACGCAAACGGAAACTAGACCTGAACGTGTTCTCTGTTGGAGCACAGTAAAGGACACAGAGGACGCTGCTGGGAAAGGACTGCATTAGTCCGCCCGGGCCGCCGTAACAAAACACCAAGCCCGGGGGGCTCGAACAGCAGAAATTTGTTTTGTCACAGTCCTGGAGGCTGGAAGACCCAGATGACGGTGCCACCAAGTTGGTGCCTGGTGAGAACTCTCTTCCTGCCTTGCAGGCGGCTGCTTTCTCTCTCTGTCCTCACATGGCCTTTCTTTGGTGGGAGTGCCTGCACATGGAAAGAGCTCTGGTGTCTTGTCTTCTTCTTATAAGGACACCAGTTCTATCCGATCAGGGTCCCACCCTTATGATCTCATTTAACTCAATTACCCCCGTAAAGTTCCTCTCTCCAACTACAGTCACACAGAGGGCTGGGGCTTCAACATATGAATACGGGGTGGAGGGTGCAATTCAGTCTAGAATGAGATCCAGCGACCTGGTAGAAAAAAACTAAAGCAGCCCTGATCCAAACTAAAGCTGCTCCTGGTGCAGGCAGATAAGAAACTGAGCAGGATCCAGCAGCCTATGTTAGGGCTCCAGCCTGCGCTGCCTACTGGAGAGTGGGTCTGAGTGTCACAGGCAGGGCGTGAAGTGCAGACACACTCCCCAGGGTTAGACTAATATGAGAGCAGAAAGCAAATCAGACCCAACATCAGCCCCTTTAAGTCCTATTCAGTCATGCTACAGCAGGACCTACCAATAGGTGCCTACTCGACCTAACGTAGCCTCAGCACCAACCTCTTCACCCATTGCCATGGTTCTAAAGATGGTGCTCGGAGCGATCACAGTGATGGCATGAGTTTTAGCTCTTTTCGGGCCGTGCTGTGTTGACCCACTTGTGTGTATGTAACACACAAGGCCCACAGATCACGTGGTTTGAGACTCGCATCCATACCCTGTGGCAGTGCCAGTGCATCCATCAGACCTGTGCAGGTTCCTGACATCTGTGGTCACCTAGCCCTCCTTCCCCCAGGCACACTCTCCCTCTATTCCATGTGACACTGAAACAGACACTGGCCTTTAGCGTCTTTCTCCATTTGCATACAAACGCCCATGAATACAACAGGCTCTACTGAAGATTTGAGAGTCAAGGGGAAAGGGCTTAGGAAGGGTCCCGTTGGCCTCAGCCTTCTCTCCAACTCACCTTGCCCTCCCGTCTGATTCCCTGCACCCGGCCAGCTGTGCAGAGCACCTCAGCTCTCCTCAGCAACGTCTCCGGGACTTGTATGTCCAAACCCACACATATGTTGCCTGTGGATGCCAACACAAACAGATGCACAGTACATTAAGCAGTTTACTCAAAAACATAAAATCTAATAAAAAGTAAAACTGTAAAACAAATAAACAAACCAACATTTATAAACAGAGCAGCCTAGCGCCCCCAGGGAAAAGGAAACAGTCTTCGACCTGAGTTGGTTCCCATCTAGTGGTGCAAATGAAAGCAGGGGCGCAATTAATTCAACTGCCTTAGCAGTCAAGAGCAAAGGAATCAGTCTATTAGACCAATAAGAAACATTTTCATCTGGGTGACACATTAGAGTGGTCGTTAAATAATGTCACCGAAAATAGCTCGGATGTGTTCTTCCTTCAGCCTTTCCTTATCTTTCTCTTTCTTTCCCCCCTCGCTTATTCCTTTATTCAACCTATATTTATTGTGCACCTGCTGTGTGCCCGGCACTGTTATAGACACAGTAGGCACAGCACCAAGTGAAACAGCCCATGTCTGTGCAGCGTATAGTCTGGAAGAAGAGACAGACAATAACCATGTGAAGAGAGGTACAAAATGAGGTCACATGAGGATCAGTACCAGGAAGAAAATGAAGCAGAGCAAAGCGACAAGAGAGTGACTTGGGTAGTTTGGGTCAAGTTGATCAGATGGTCAGGGGAGGGTCTCTAAAGAGGCCTCTCTTGAACAGGGACCTTCTTAATCAGCAAGAAACAGTGTGAAGAAGAGAATTTGAAAGCCTGAATGAGGGTGTGAGGAGCAGCAGGGAGGCCAATAGGACACGGGGGTGGGGGGCAGACTCATGACAGGAGGTGACAGGAGCGACATAGGCAGGACACCAGTCACCAAGAATCTTGAGAGTCAAGGCAAAAAAATCAACCCTATTATATTTCCAACCATTTGTTAAACACTACTTAACAGACTCAGAAATAGACATACACATTGTTTTTTAAATTAGCTGGAATATGGAGCTTAAGTACTAATATCTGACAATTATATTTATAATTATAATTAAGCAGAAAGTTAGAAGTAGTAAACACCTAGAGCACATACACTCACCCCCTGTACACAAACAAACACACACACACACACACAGGGTGTGGCCTTTGTCCCATGCGTTCTTACACATAGGAGGGGCTCAGGATGCCACCAGGCACCCTGCCCTGTCCATCAGCATCTTCTGCAAAATCTACTGCTCTAAATGAGCGTCCTTGCAGGGCTGCGCCCCAGGCTTCGAACTCCAGCAGCTGGAGAAAAGTCAGGCACTTAGGAAATGCTGGCCTTTGTCGTCTTTCAAAGCCAGTGTGAGAAACGCCCCAGAGTTTCCTTTTCCCTACGTTCTTGGGATGACTCTGAAGACAGGACATGTGACTTCTGGAAACTGCAACCTTTCCCAGCCCCTAGAGATGGGGAGGAAGAGTCCACTGGGTGCCAGAAGAGTGGGCTGAAACAAATTATGTAGTAGGCTTAGTAGAAAACCCACCACGGAATGAAATATTCTTTCTTTTTTCATTTTATGAAAAACACTTCCGCCCCTGTCCCACCCATCTCCCTGGGGGCCCCTGGGCCTTTCAACAGCATCGCTGAAGAATTAATGTTCCCTCCACAGCCAAGGCTATTAAGACAGCAAGACAATGAGCGGCCATCTCCATTCCGCTGGCTCCCATGGACCCCGCTTGGGAATTCTCCTATTCCTTTATTCCAACGCGATCCCAATGGCACCCATCCACCCTAGTTTTGAAATACAGTTGATCTTACTCATGAATCTAGACGTTAGAGTTGCAGAACAATAGCTAAGGGAAGCCACCGGCGCACAGATGAGATTTTAAGGGATGGCCCACAGGCTGTTCTGAACAGAACAATATTTAATCTCACGGTTGTTAGGGTGTAGTTGTAAATACTGTGGGAAAGCCAACCTACCGTGGATCTTACCCAATCGCTTACTGTCTCTGGATCTCAGTTTGTCCACAAATAAGGAAATAAACAGGAGGAGGAAAAAAGTAGTATGAACTAAGATGCTCGTTGGAGCATTAAATAAAATGGTGAAAAATTAGAAACAACTTAACTTGCAAACTGCTAAAGTCATAACAATATTTCACTGGATTTCATTGCGATAGGAATGACTAGCACTTGTGTGGCATATGACTTTACAAAGCACTCGCAAGTACACTGTCTAATTTGCAAGCAGCCTAACAAAAAGCAATCTACGTTTTTTACTTATTTTTGTTTTAGAGATGAGGAAAGCAAGTCTCACACAGGTTAAGCGGCCTGCACCCGGTCACACAGGGAGTGTGTGAGAGGGTCTTGCGCAGACCCAGCATGGGCAGGCCCGATGACCAGGGAGCTTGGATTCGGGCAGGCTGGGCTTTCTGTACTTTTCTGGGGGTTGTTCATCAGTACAGGCCTCACCTTTCTCACCAGCTCAAATCGGACAACATATGCAGAAGGCAGGGCCTCGCGTGTAGTTGGTACCGTACATCCAGTTTTCCATTCCCTGCTCTCCTAAGACTGCTAACCCCTTAGACTTTCTACTACCTGCACCACGCTACCCCTCCATCACTGGAAGCAGTTACCAGTGATTCCACTTTCTCCTTCTGTGCATCATCTGAGGCAGTGCTTCCCAACTGGCCTCCAACTTCATCAATATCCCCCGGCTTAGGGCCACTGCCACCCTTGGCACCATGAGTCTCGCTTCGCACTCTGAGTTTCTGCTTGCCTTGTTCCAAGGGGCTGGCTGATTCCTTAGCTGAGCTCCCTGGTGTCAGAAAGCACTGGGAATATTTCCCAGTTTTGGCATGTTTTGGGCTTTCTGAGTCATCTGGGTTAAGGGGTGAGTGAATGGCAAACAAGACTCGGAGGGTGAAGATAACAGATTACCCAGGAAAGAAGTACAGATGGATCTGCCCTGGAGCCATTTGCTCACATTCCCAAGGGTTGTCACACCTTCCCCTTCTCAACTCAGAGGAGGTTTGGTTCCACCAGCAAGCAAAGGGCTCTGCACTCTGCTCAGGAGAAAAGGCAAGGCAGCTATACGACCTGTCCCACGTGAGCTCCATGAGTCACAATTGCAGGGTTCCTCTGCTGCACCTCAGACACCCCCGCCCCTCCACTCGTGCAGGTGGCGGCTGCCTTTATCACATTACCCTGGCAGGGAAATGGGGTATGGAAAGTTGGGGCCCAGATATTCCATCAGTCCTTAAACCAGTCTGCCTCTGGTCCAAAAACCTTGTGTTTCCTCTAAGATTAAAAACAGATAAATATAAGTAGAAACCAGGATCTCCTTGGCCTGATTTGTTATCCACAGAAGCCAGAGGTGTCTTTCAGCCCCTTCCTGCACGGGCATTAGCATCTGTGGAGTCAGCTCAAATGAACGCATAGGAAGATTTCCATTTGATTTCGGTCTCCCACCTTCATCAGGTGGCATTCAATGGAACAGAGAAATCCATCTGTTTAGAGAACCATATTTAGGCCCCTAAACTGAACTCCAAACTTCATTTAGGGAGGATGGGAAAAACATAAGAGGAAATTAAAGGGTTAGAGAGACACACCAAATATAATAGCACACATAGCACCTAAGTGTTCGAAGGAATTCTCTCAGTCCACGCCTGTGTTCCTGGGCCAAAGCAAAGCAGCTTCCAACAGAGCGATGTCCCAACAAGTTGGAAAGAACAAGAGAATGATACTTCCTACCTCCTGTACTTGGTTCTGCCGAGATGTCAGCAGCAAAAAAAAAAGTCCGCTCAACCCAATGACAGTCAGAAGCCTCAGGATGTGGCGGCGACCTTTTCCTGCATGGCTACTTTATGCTGGCCTCTGTGAGCCAAACTACGCTCTGTGTTCACTCAGAAGCACACATGCCTCAACTGTAGCAGGGCTTGCTCGAGACTCTGTGATACTCTCAGAATGCCCCGGATCCAAGTCAGCAAGAAGAGCAGTGAGTGACACGTGAACCAACCAGCGACAGATCCCGATCTCCTGTCTCTCACGAGTTCAAGTCCCCAGCGAGCTTTGCTCTCAGACTTGAG
This sequence comes from Macrotus californicus, assembly GCA_007922815.1. Classification (NCBI taxonomy): domain Eukaryota; kingdom Metazoa; phylum Chordata; class Mammalia; order Chiroptera; family Phyllostomidae; genus Macrotus; species Macrotus californicus. The sequence goes on from VMDR010001818.1 coordinate 17,132, forward strand.
CTTTCTGGTACCCCTCAAAACAAGTCTTGGTTGTCCTTTCATAGAAAGCCTGCCACTTGGCCACACTGCTGCCTCCTGGAGCCAAAGCACAGCCAGCTGCTCTGCTAGCTTCTCCAAGCAATCCAATCCACCCAGCCCCACTTCTCACTGCTCGATCCCATCAGGTCAGCGTCTGACAAAAGTGAAAACCTAGGAAGCCTGGTTTCTCTTAGCATCTCAAAGGTAGCTTTAGTCTATGACTTTGGACAAGTCGAGCAACCATTCTGATCTTTGTACTTTTAAAACACAAGAAGCCAGCCTGGGCTGTCAGCACATAGCTATCTGTGTTTGTAGCGACAGAGTTCCATAAATTACGACAACTCTCTGGAAGGGTCAGTTCATACAAAGCAAGAAACTGCCAACCTTGGTGAGGTCCATCCCTTCATAAGACCATGTAAAAATACAGAGACGCCAAGTTTCAAGAGGATGGAACCTGACTCTCACTGGGTTGTTCCGCCTCAACATTCAGCTGATGTCATGAGCCAAAAGACCTTAGTAATTAAATGCATTTTGATTACACAGCGACAAAACCAATGTCCTGAACAATGGAAAATATATCTGCTACCAATGGCTTTACTCTGTTTGCACGATGGCATGACAACTAGCAGGGCACAATTACTGCGTGGGGTAACTGAGCAGTATGCCAATATATCATCCTCACTGTTGTGTTGTTGTTGTCGTTTCCTAAGGAACAATAACAAAGGTCAGTGCCCTGCCATTTTGAGAATTAATGGGACCGAAAATAGCAATTAGTCTAACTTGCAGGAAGAGGCTTTGGGATGGTAGCGGTGAGCATTTCTGCCGGCGGAGTTAAGTAGCTGGTCGCAGTGGGAGGACAGGCTGGTTATTTCTAGCTGGTCTGATTCTGACAGCGCTGGAGAGCTGGCTTCCGCTGACAATCTGGCCTCCTGGGAAACTGGCCTCTTTGCTCTATGGCTGTTCAGTCGAGCCTGTAGGTCCCACCCAGCTCTCCTAGAAGGAACATCTAGGCAGTTCTACTCTTTGCTGGGTGACATTAGAGAGAACAACGGACACCCCACATCTGTCAGGAACACGGTCCGTGTTCCGTAGTACATGCATCTACAAATTCCTGCACCCAGCTTCGATGATGCCAGCCTTGCTGTTAAAGGAGACAGCACCAAGATAATCCCATTTGCTTCTGTCAATCTGGGAAGAGCCTGTTGCATTGAAGCCAAGTGCAAGAATCTTTTATCAGCAGTTTTAGAAGCCTAACATTCCCTTCCCACCCCGAATGACCAGTTAATATACCAGGGCTAAATGTTTGGAGAATGACTCTACCATATGGCCACAGCAAATGGAGAGCATAAAAAGCAGAAAGATCTATGCCCCGGTGAATAGTGGTCTCAAATTCACTCATTATTCATGCGAATGTAAGAAACACGGGGAACAGAAGAAGGTCAGTGGGGCCCATAGAGGCCATTCCTTTCCAGCATGCTTTTATTTTTATTCCTGGGGCAGCATCTAATTGCTTCTGTGCTGCTTACAGTTGGGCCTGGAATTCTGTTCCAAATACATGTTATTCTCAAAAGAAGAAAAAAAAGTTCCTGGTGTCTGTTCTGTATTTAGATTGTTGAGTTTCAAATCCTATTCAACTTGTTGGCAGACAAGGTCCTGAGCAGAGGTGGGCTGCAGGGGCGCCTCCTGCTGCTTCCCGGGGGGGGGTGAGGAGCTACCTTTAACCCCAGGCTTGTTTATCATGTTCCAGGGGAGCGCACTACTGGGGAATTGGGGTGGTCAAGTGGGATAGATATTTTTAAAAGAGAAAACATGCTCCCTGCTTCTCAGGAAAACAGAAGGGTGGAAAATGGTCCAGGAATTACCTCTTGCCTGGTCATTAAAACCTTCCCTCCTGCCTCCCTCCCTTCCTTCTTTCCTTCCTCCCTCCCCCTCTCCCTTTTCTCCTTCCTTCCTACCTTTTCTCTCCCTCTTCTTCCTCTTCCCCCCACTAACTAAAGGTGCCACTAAAATAAAGGCACCTTATCTGGGGAGTCTTTATTTTGCCCTAGTCTCTCTTGTTCTGAGGAAATTTCCAGTGTCTCCAATAGCGCTTGGCCCTAGCAGGCAGATTCCTTCAGAGGTCTGGCAAGCTGACCACTGTCAGCACCCCAGCTTCTTGACACCCAGGCCCTCAGAGTCCCGGGCCAGCCAAGTCAGCAGCTGCGACAATGGAGGAAATTAGGAGAGTAACACTTGGTCCTCCTCAAGTAACGTGTGGCCTTGCCACGAAGGCTAAATCCATGCATATCAAGCAATTAATTAAAAATGCATGACAATATATTGAGAATATGGGGGGAAGTTCTGGGCCACTACACTAAGCCCTAGTGCCAGAGAAATCTAAGTCCACAATCTGAAGTTAAACAACCACCAACCAGAACACGTTGTGGGCTCTCCTCCCTGCTACACTTCAGATTTTCACACGAATCCATGAGTCTTTAAAGGATGGGTAAGAGCCACGTGTTCTTCACCTGGTAAATAGAATTACTGACATTCTGAGGTCCATAATTTTCTTTATTTACCTCCTAGGGTTCCTTGGGGACTTCATATCCTGATGTTATCAGACAAAAAGGTCGTTCCTCTTTTTCACTTCCATGCATCGATTCACGAAATGATATATTTGGGCTGGAATTCTTTCCTTCTTGGAACAGAACGTTAATCATGCAATGAGCTGATCTGTTCTTCCTCTAAGAAAGGTTTTGTCCATCTACGGCACTTCTCACACGGGAGAGCTGGACAGCTTTTGACCACCAGGGGCTGCCCGCAAAACCGAACGGAGTTTTCAAAGACTGCTGTTCATTGCCTCACAAATCCTACAGTATGTCTGCCTTTGGTTTATTAGTTCACTGAAATTTTGATGGATTTTAAAGTATATATACCTTAAAATCCATATATATAAATAACTATAGTAGAAATCCTTTGTAGTTTTCCCCCACACATGAACCAAAGAAACTAACAGGCCCAAACATGCCCAGCTGGCTTTGTTTGGTGGGATGATGATGTCATTCTTGGAATCCTTGCTAATCTTGCGTGCGCTTTATTCTTTTTTGCTTGTAGTTTAGTAATTTCATACTCAAAAAGGTAAAGCAGAATGGCTTCTCCTTGACTTATGCCTCCATAAATACCTACCAAAAGGGCGGCAGCTTAGGATAGAAATAAACCATAAAAACCTCAGTCCAGGCAGAGTGGAGACATTTATGAATTATCTAATGACTTCTAGCCCAATAACCGGGATCACCCAAACAACATCATGTCTGTATGTTGACACCATGGTCTTATACAGTCAAGACTGAAAAAGTAAGACAGGTAAGTCTCAAATTAACAATAAGATATGAGGAGGAAGAACGACCGACACAAAAATTAAGAAAAGTAAGAAATGAGAAAGTGCTGCCGACATTCAGGAGTTCACCATTTCCTGGATTCAGGCTCCATTATGCACGCCTTGGCTGTGGGGAGAGGAATGAGTTGTGGGAATACTCTTAAGTTCCCACATTGTGTGACCTCTAACTGGCTAGCACTGGAAGACCTTAGAGACCCCCTAGCTCAACTCTCACATCTTACCAGTGAAGAGATTATAACTCAGAGAAGTGAAGTGGTTTTCCTAACATCGCTCAGCTGATTGGTAGAAGACCTGGGCCCAAATTTCAGATCTACGTCCTAACCCATTCTTAGTTCTGCTAAACTTCTCTCTCAAGTGCTGATGGGCCCCCTTGAACCTCCCATCATTTTGTATGCACTCCTTGCCACCCTCTACCCCATCCCCACCCCCAACACACACACACTTGCCCTTCTGCCACGTGTCTGTGAAGCAGGAGTTCTTCATCCATTGCACTGGGCTCTGTGAGGTCTCTACGTTGACAGCCTGGTGCGTGCAAACTGCACGCAAGTCCTCGTAAATGATCACACAGCACCCCCAGCGAATACACATGCCTGAATGTGACCTGTGGAAAACTCCTGATGGAGATGCCCAGTTTTCTCCTTCCTGAATCCACCAAGTCATTACACAACACACGTCCAGCTGTGTGAGCCCGCCCTGGGGCAGAGCAAGAGTGAGGGGGCTGGTGGCGGTCCTCAGTGGATTCATGGGTGAAGGCAGCCCTGTTGTTGGCACCCCTGACTGGAAACTAGCCATTTGTTGGTTAGAATTTTTAGATTCAGTAGGCTTCTTCCGTGCCACGTGACAGATGGCATAAAGTCTTCAGTTCAAGCACCTCAGCTCCTGGGCACGAATACCCACACCCACATCCCTGACCTCTAATCCTTTGGCCCTTTGTTCCCACCCTTGGCTTAAAGACAAAACCCACCAACTTACTGTAGATGGCCAAAATGAAATAGTTTTTAAAAACAACCTTCATTCTAAATTGTTTTAATGGGGGCTTGTGCGTTGTAATGGGCCCTCTCCCTCATAGGAACATTGCTGTCACTGAGAAGCCATCAGAAGAACTTGAGCTTTGAGATGTTTCCTTAGTGATAAGAATGGATTCAGGCCATTGAAATGGGATGGGTAACAGAGAGGACTGGGGGTAAATTTAATAAAAGAAGAGCCAAAGTTCCGGCCAAGAACTATAAAGACATTGATGACAGCTGCACAGAAAACTTCAGCTTAAGAAAAGAAGGCGCTTCTAATGACAGAGACTGATCTATTTGAATGGGGGTTGACGAACAACTATTTGGATATTCCTGGGAGGAATCCTTCAGAGAAAGGCTGGACCAGAGACTCACACCCTCCCAACTCTCCACACTTGTGGCTATGGAAACCCCTCTGGTTGTTGGTTGAGAACAGAAAAACATTACATGGGTTTGGAAAGGACCAGACAAACTGACTGCCATGGGGAATGAAAACAGACTCATCAGCAGGACGTCCCAGCCAGATATGGAGTGATCCTATAGCTCATCACGGGCACCATAGCTAATAAAACCTTAACAGGTCTTCGACAATGAGTAGATAAGAATGGTTTACAAATGTCCCACCAAACATGAATTTCATTCCACCGTGCAAGAGCATACTTGCAAAGTTTATTTCCTCGGGTTATATAAAGAGCAACATTTAACACAAAATTGGGGAAATAATAGTCCTTACTTCATACAGGATATGAGGTTTAAGTATTGTGTGAAAATTGCTGGGCAGATTGCCCAGTATAATTAGTAATCAATAAATGTTAGCTATTTATCTTATTTACAAGAACTATTTTCTCAATAAGCCATTTCTTTATTTTTATTTCTTTATTTTCACTAAGCTGTTTCTTAATAGAATGTATAGGTTCACCCCATGCTAGGGCAGCAGTATTCCAATCCCAGATTTCCAAACAGGCACAGTAGGATCTGAATCACACTTCAGAGCCCAGAATACTGAGCACAGCACCAAGCAGGTATTCAACACATGCATTACCGCGTGTGGCCATGTCTCTTGGGTCTAAACTTAGAAGGAAGTCTCAAAGCCAGTACTCAAAAGGCCCCATTTTTCTAAGAAAGTAAATAAGACCAGACTGAGAAAGAATAAAGGGGGCAGATGGAAAGAACTGGGTCAAGAGAAACAGGGTACACAGATTTTTTGGTGACTAATTTAGTGGGTTAGTGTTTCTTTTGCATCTTGTGGTGTTTTCCAGCTGGCTTCAAGGAATAGAGAAATTAGGGGCAAACATGTGGTGAGTTTACCAAGGAAAGAAATGAAACAATAGCTGCTCGGGTTTTTTGGGAGCAAAGATGTGTTAGCTGGACTCCAGAAAGAGAAGCAGTGCTTGCTGTATTCCGTGGTCACGGACCTAAAAGCCACACCAGGGTGAGCACCCCGCAAGTTCCCATGTTACTGCTCTTTCCTTCACCAGATCAGAACAAAAAGAGCACACACACTGAGAGAGAGACTCTTAAAAAGTGACTTCTGAAAAGTAAGCAATAGATACTTTCAACCCACGAAACTGAGGCACGCATTGCCCAGAGGCAAACGGGTCAATGTCCCTAGGTCCCTCTCCAATCACAGGACTAAAGAACTGGGAAGCTCAGATGCTTAAAGGACTTGACTCAACTTAGACTCATTGGCTGACACAATTCAAATGAGGGTCAACACACTTAACTTACCATCTAGAGGCCTCCATTCCAGGAACCTGTCTTGTGATGACCACCTGTGTGTCCTCAACTCACATAGGCACAAAGAAACTTGAAAAGAGGAGGTTCCAAAGCCCAGATGTTCCTGGACGTTAATTTTTAGGAACTGTCTGGAACATCCACTTGAAGTGTTCCTAGACACAGAGGAGTTAAAACGGTCTCTGGTCACCTCCACCTCACCAGGGTCATGAGCTGCACTTCACCGAGAACAGAAATCCTGCCCACAGCACTCACGATGATGGGTCCCCTTTCAGCATCGATGATCCAAACTGAAATCACAGAGCAGATGGCCACCTCTTAGTGGCTTATCCTATGACTAGGACACTGGTAGTTCCTTGGAGTCTCAGCTTTTTCACGTACTGAGAAATGGGGTGTGGGGAAGGCAGAGCCCTCAGACGGTCCCCCAGGACGGCTGGCCCCAGTGTCTAGGTCCTATATACCTCCCTTCCCTCGAGTATGGGCAGGATCTGCAAACAGGATGGAACCACCACTCCCTTCATTAGGCTACACTCTACACTATTCCACTGTAAGACTACAGGGAGTCTCCTGTTGGCTTTGAAAAAGGGAATTGCCATGTGATGAGAAGGCCATGTGGCTAGGGCCGGAGGGTGGCTTCTAGTCACTGACTACAACCTCAAGAGCAAGCAAGAAAACAGGACCCCGTTTCCTAGAGCCACAGGGAAATAAATTCTGCCAGCACCACCAATGAGATCAGAAAAGAACTCTGAGGTCCAGAGAAACCACAGCCAGTCGACACTTGACTGCAGCCTTATGAGACCCCGAGCAGGACTCAGTTAAACTAACCATGGACTCCTGACCCTCAGAAACTGTGAGAGAATAAACATACGTCATTTTAAGCTGCTAAGTGTGTGGCAATTCATTAACAGAGATGGAAAACTGACACACAGCTCCAGCCGAATGGCTGCATGTCCTCATTTGCCAACTGTGTGATCCTGGGCAGGTTAAATAAGTCTCCCAAGCCTCTCCTTTGTCATCTCTAAAATGTAAATTATAGACATAGTTGCTCAATCACTCACATGTTTGAATTGAAGATGAAAAAAGATCTTAACTATAATAAAGATGTTATTTTGAAAGCTATAAAGCACTAATCGAGTAATTGTTAATGTCCACCAAATATCTTTGAGGTCTATAGAAATTCAAAGGTCGTTATGGGCTAAAGGCAGGCCCAGAAACTCTGGCTTCAGCCTTTCAAACCAGGATGGGATTATGCGGGTTTCTGTCCCCACAACCTCTCTCCGAGGCAAATGCAGAGGAAGCCTGGGTTCACCACAAGGAAACCAGCAGAGCCTCCCCCTTCAGGTAACCTACTTACTGTGCTGAGAATGTGGGCTGTGCCAAGTGCCAGGGAGGCCCTGTGGGTAAGGAAGCAAACAAGCCCCAGGTGCTCTCTGAAGCCAGTTCAAGTGTTCGGGAAGACACAGATAAGAAATGAACGCTATGAACCGTGCGGACATGTTTTACGAGATGGTGGGCAGACCAGTGAGTGAACACAGGGGAGCGGATGGTGGAGGACCACCCACTGGGGGTGTTCAGGAAGGTGTCCCAGGGAGAGTGGAGTTGATTAGTAGAGAACAACCAGGGGTGATTCAACAAGCGAGATGAGCAAGGGACTGAGGAAAGGTACCTTATGGGAAAGAGTTGGATTAAAGACAGAGAGGTTTAAGAACAGGACCCTTTTAGGGACAAGCACGTGAGTGCCATCTGGCTTTATCAAAGGGAACAGGAAGGCCCATGGCAACATTATCAAGTTGAGAGTTAAGGAAAGGCCAGACCCTAAAGGGGTTTTTTCACAGTTCTTTTGCTGATTGTTTTTCCATTTTTTAATTAAATGTATTGGGGTGACATTGGTTCATAGGGTCATATAGGTTTCAGACATACATTTCTATGACACATGATTTGTATGTTGCATTGTGTGCCCACCACTCAAAGTCAAATCATCTTCCATCACCCTCTTTACCCTTTATTGGCCCCCTTTATTTGTCCCCCTTTACCCTTTATTAGCCCCCTACCCCTGCCTCTAGTAACTACCATGCTGTTATCTCTCTGTATCTATGAGTTTCAGTTTTATATCCCACATATGTTCATTGCAGCATTATTCCAAGCATTATGTCCATTTGCAGCGGCCAAGACATGGACACAACCAAAGTGTCCTTCAGTAGAGGACCAGATAAAGAAGACATGGCACATAGACACAATGGAATACTACTCAGTCATAAGAAAAGATGAAATACTGCCCTTTGCAACAACACGGATGGATCTTGAGAATATCACGCTAATCGAAATGTCAGTTAGAAAAAGCTGAGAGCCATATGATTTTCTGCAGGATGTTATACACTTTGCTAAAGAGTTTGATATTTATTCTGCAGGTGACAGGACTCCTTGATGGCTTGTAAACAGACTGGCATTTGAAACGTGGGCAGCAGCAAGGATAATGGGTTAGAAATAGGAGAGAATCCACCATGAAGGTAATTTGAGCTATTGAGGTAAGAAAAGACAATGTCCACACAGAGGAAAAGGAACGTGAATTTGAGAGCCCACAAAGCGAGTAAAACAAGTAGGACTCAGCTGGCCAGGGGGTGGCCCAGGAGAGAAAGAGAATATGATTGAATCAAGGTTTTGGTCATGAGCAATTGGCTAACTGAGAGATTCGGGAGTCCCCCAGCTCTCCTCCTTGTAGAAGGGCAAAAACTGAGGGAAGGACTTCAAGGGCTTCCCAAAGCTTGTCAGGAAGTAGGGGAAGAAATGATTCGTTCCGGCAGCCACACGACGTGCGTCCTAGGTCCACTGAGGCCAAACATAATGGAGGGATTTTCCCTTACAAATAAAAGAGTGGTTTGGGCAACAAAAGTCCTTTCTGGGATTGGAACAGAGCAGTCGTTCTGGTGTGTCCTCGGTGCCTTGAATGCTGGGCACACGGTCAATAAGCACATCACAGGGCCACTTCTCCACGGGTGTGCCTTCCTCTGCCTGCACAGTAACTGCGAGCATTTTAGAGGCAGAATTAGACGCTGACTGATGGCTGGCTGGCTGGCTGGCTGGCTGGCTGGCCGGCTTAGGAGTCTAAGGGACCCTGGCTTAGGCTGGCACCCAGGCACACTTTTGAAAGGTCTCAGATAACAAAAGGAATTCAAGTCTTCAGAAGTTACTCTCGCAGTGAAGGAGGCAGGAGTGGTGAACGCTCAGAAGGACTGTCAACATTTTTTAAAAATCACTTTTCAGAACCACGTCATTCAAAGTAATGTTTTCAATTACTCCTGCTTTTCAATTGAATTTTGCCTGAAAATAAACATGCCACACCACTCTGAGCACGGACACCCTGGAAAAGGCCTTGGGAATGTGGAATCAATTGTGCTTGAGGTCTCGCGTCTGCCAAATCACACCACTGCTTTTCAAACACAAGCTGGTCACCTGCTGGGGGTGTGGCTTCCTAAAGCTATTGATCACGCTCCAACCCACCAGCATGAACCCGAACCTTTGTCAGTATTCTTTGTTGTGGTTTGTATATTTGTCCCCAAGCCTATTTTTTGGCTATGTGGTCTCTCTCCTGACTATTACATTGGGCCCAATTTCATTATTTACTAAGTGCCCCCTAAACCTGATATGGTTCTATCATTGTGTCTAATCAACTAGCTGTTGTTTAATACTACTCAAGCAATAAACAGACTTAATAACTTCAGCCAGAAAGGAGGTGGGGTTTTGTTAATTTTAACTTTGTTCTTTGCCTGTCACGTAGAAATGGGTGGTTGCCTTCTTTCTATTTTTTTTTTCCTTCTCCATTAATAATGGAGGGAGGGGACACAGTGACAAAAATCTTCATGGCTTTGCAATAGTGGAGATCAAGTTCTCGTTAGAGGGAATGGACTCAACTTGGTGAGAGGACTACAAGCTGGGTCAAGGCCAGGGATCGGAGCAGGGCAGCCTGGGGTGGGGATGAGGAGACCATGGGAATGGGAGCTGAGAAGTGACCCCGCAGCAGCTACCTATCAGTGGTTCAGCCCAAGAGTGAGGATGAACCCCAGAGAATGAGCAGATAGGTTAGCACCTCAGAGAGGCAGACCCAAGGCAGAATCAGACTTGAGGAAGCGGTTACCCACAGTAAGAGTTACCGCAACTCAAGGGCAGTATGTCCTGCAGGTCAGCCTTTAACATCATTCCCAGATCACTGTGCCTCATGGAGATGGGGAACCTTGCAAACAAGAGTGACTAGCATTTTACTTTTGTGCAGCAGGTGAGGAAATGCAGGCTGTGGTCTCCTACAGAACCCTGCCTGAGACGTTTCTCACTTTACTATAATCCTGTTTTCATTAAACTCAACACAAGCCAGCCAGCAGGTGCTTGCCTCTGAAATCACAACCTGATTTTATTTTTAGTGTGGGATTCTACATCAGTTATTCCATTCCCTAACTCACCACCAAAGCTTTGCCTAGGAGATTTATTTATACAGCAAGCTGTTGAATGACTTTGGGGTGGGGTGGGGGAGGTTAGAAAGGAGAATGCGATTAATCAACTGATGTTTCGTCTGTAAGACACATAATGGTTTGACTATTTCCCACCAGGACCTCCTGCAATGTATGGCCATTCCCTCTCCCTCTTCCTGATGCTCCAAAAACATAACAGCTCGCCACATGTCCTCATACGTTTTCTAGGATTCAGTAATTTCTCTTTCCAACTTTTCTTTTTGGGGGGTGGTTTTGTACAACTTTGAAAACTGAGCATGATCTGGCTTCACAGGCTCTCCTCTGTGAACCTTTCCTGCAATATAGACGAGAGGAGTCCACACTGGAAAGCTCAGCTTACATCACCTCATTTGACAAATATGATACATGCCCCAAGACTCGACATTTCGCAAGACAAACTTTTTTATGGAGCAGCTTTATGTTTTAAACACAATACAGCATTCAAAGAGTGTGTGATCATCCAGCCACCTCCCCAAGTCCCAAGGGTTTAGTTAAAAATCTAAGGGAGAAAAACAAAGCTCCTTTACATAATGGCAACAAGTCCACAGCTCTGTCTTTGATGCCCATCTCTTCCTTCCTGTGTTCTCCCTGGGCCAGGCTCCTGCCCTTGGAGATTCACACCCAAGAGCTGGAGAAAACCCCTTCTTTGATCTGAGAAGGGCTGGATCGAAAGTTTTCTCTGAGGCAGTGGTATTGTGACAGATTGCTCATTATCTCAGATGAGATAACTAATGAGAAAAGGCTTTGTCAACCATAAAGTCCCAAATGTTAGTGACTGCTTTATTATTGTTAGTGTTCATTAGTGTTGGTCGTACTATCAGTGAAATGAATCACCCAGCCTCCTGCTCCAGAGTCCTGGTTTAGGTAACCGTGCCTCACAAAGGGCATGGCGTGAGAAGCTACAAGGAAAACAGGAGAAATTACCCATCACTGCTCTCATCTCTACCAAGAGTTGCCATGTTTACAAGAGCCTGTCCAAACCCTACCTGACTTTCACAGTACTTTCCCATTGCTGGCATGATTCTCCTTTATCAATGATAACACATCCATGGCTTCCTATTTTTTAAAAGACGCTTCTTGTTGAGATCGCCAGAAAGTCCACATGGGAGGATCAGCTCTCCATGATGGGCCAGAAAGACCTAAGAGTCCCGGCTGCCCTTCCCCCTCCACTGGAGGCCTTTTCTCAGACCCCTCCCCTTAAAGTTTCCCAGCTATCTCACAAACTGGAACCCGCCAAAAAGAAAAAAGAAAAAAAAAGATATGATTTAAGCAAAAATCTGAGTAAGCAAATGTGTTTGGCATGAAAAGACATGGAAAGTAGAGTCTCAAGCCAGAGGTGGTTACTCGGCTGTGCCCATAATTCTGCACAGACAGTTACACGCAATGAACTTGGGGGCTCAGTTGAGTGTAATGAGAAGCACTTTCGAATTTTTACGTTTGAGTATTTTTCAATAAATAAGTCTATTTAAGCTCCGATGGAACAGACTGCCAACAACTTTCTCAACCAGGACTTTCAAAAGAAAGAAATAAAAAAGAATAATTCATAATGATCAACGATAAAGTAAAATATTAGTCTGGAAGAAATACAATTCCAGGTTTAGAAGTTGGTTTTATGAGGGAGATAATCCTCCTCAATTTTTTTTTCTAGGCCCATTAATGCAATTTTTATTTTCTTTTTACCCCAGCCCTTGGGTTGCTACAAAGATTGAACATGGGGAAGATTGTTTCATTCCTTTCCAGGGGGCACTTGGCAAGAGCATCTTGCAGACCCACCTCGTACTGTTTCGGAGTATAATGGAAACGCCCTGTGAGCAGCTGCTGTGAAAGGACCTAACTTTCCACTTTTAAGTGTGATGAAGACCCAGCCCTTTCTATCTGGGGACAATCTCTGAATCTGGTCCATTTTGCCACTGTGTGTCTTATGCTCATTATCAACAATTAACACAAACAACAGAGAAGATCTTGGCTCTTTCAGCCTTAGGGAAAGATCAATGTTATTTTTGAAAATGGCAGTTAGAATATATAACTCGATACCAGTACACTCACATTAAAGTCACAGGCAGTTCTGAAATGTGTCCAACATAAATAATAACCCTGGTTCACAACATTCTGCTCAAATCTCTCTTTTGTGCTTCAGAAGGTCCGATCAGGTTCTACTCCAGAACAGAAAGAGAAAGATGCCACTCTAGTGTTCAGCTTTACCTGGGCATCCCTCCGTGGTATGAGAGCCAATTCAGGAGAAACGTTTTAAAGGGAATAACAAATGTCGGGCCGCATTTTTGTGCATGGCTTGGTAACAGCTTATTGAGTTCCATGGTGAACATCCATAGTCATATAACTTAGATACTCTAACTTCTCTACTAGAAGAATGTAAATGAGAAAAAATGGCACCACTCACCAACCTCTAAAATTCTCAGGTATGAGCATAATTGAAAAGTAGACACAGAGAGACGGGGGCTAATCTTTTGCCCTAAATTAAGTTACCAGCTATACCAAGATGCTAGTTTGAGTCTACTTAACCCACAGGTCAGAAAGGGGCTTAGAATGCCCAAAATATTTCCACAAACACCCACTGAAGAATTTGTCCCGTTACAGGAAACACAAGAGCAAACCGAAAAATCATCTTTCTCATTCAATTTGCTAAGAGTATATTTTTCAGGGAATCTCAAGACAATAGAGATTTAATTAAAGAATGAGGGAAATGTACAATACTGATTATTTCCAAGTAGTGCCCTAAGCAATGGAGGTGGGTTTGATTTTTATTTAATGTCAGATGAGTGCCTCCAAATCAGCCAGACCGAAGTTCAAGACCAAGCTCTGACACTACCTAGCTGTGTGACTTTCGACAAGTTACCTAACCTCTTTGAACCACTTTCTTTATCTGTAAAATGAAGATAATTATAGGATATGCCCCACAGTTTTATTGTTAAGATTAAATGAGTTAGTAGATCAAAAGTAGTTAAAGCAGTCACTCAATAAATGCTAACTATCAATAACAGCCATGTTCCCAGACCTTTCTCTGGCTGTGGTCTGATTTTCTGTGCCATGATCAGCTCTAGGTATCCGGAACGGGGGCAACAGGTGCATTTCGGAGGAAAAGGTCATCTCAGGAAGAGACAAACAGAAACACTGATCCAGGATCCGAGAACGCACGTTGGAGACCGAGTTCCATTTTTCTGGGATCTAAAAGGAGCTGAAGAAAGTAAGCATGACACTTCCTACACTCATGTCTGGCCTTCTTGTGTATCTGTGAACAGACTCCAGTGATGTGTTTCCCAACAAGGAAGGCAGCTTCGCAAACCCGGGCACTGTGGAGAAAACTGCTAGAGACCTGCAACCCTCTCACCCCCACCTGCCACCAAATGATCATAGTTGCCATCTCGCCTCTGCTAAAAAGGCAGGTGTGGAGTCAGCCTCTGGGTATGTCCTGCTTCCTTGGAAGGAAGGGCCTTTCTAAGAACAGAGACAGGCGGAGTTTTCTCTGCTGGAGAGAGAACCATGCTGCCAACAGATTTCAAGACCGATGCTTCCAACTTACGATGGTTAACCAAACTATCAAGGGAGGATTCTAGAAGGAATACCAGAAGCACATTCCAAGCATGGGCTTTTGAGGCAAACAGATCTGGCTTTAAATCTTAGACCATGCTGGTCCCTCATTAGCTTTGTGATCTGGGGCAAATTAGTTCACTTATCCTACCCTGTTTCTGCATCTATGTTGGCTGTTCGTCCCACTTGGCCCAGGGCAGTCCTAGGGTATACCAGTTGTCCTTGGGTGATTAATAAAAGCTACCCTATGACACTGAAGGGGTTCTAGTTGGGACAATAAATTACATGGCCACCTCACCTCCTTATTCTGTAAAATTAAAATAATTGCCACATCACTGGGTGGTTGTAGTGCCACCACAATGCCTGGCACATAGAGCATGTTCTCTCTTTCCTGCACAGCCACCTTATCCAGCACAGAAGCCATTACCCTCACGTGGCTATTGAGCACTTGAAATGTGTCTAGCTCCAGGTGAGATGCACTGTCAATGTAAAATACAGCAGATTATGAAGACTTCCAGCAAAAAAGATAAAATATCTCCTTAATGACTTTGCATTAACTGCATGTCCAATGATCTTATTTTGCATATATTAGGTTAAATTCATAGTTCATGATTAAAAGTAATTATACCCATTTTTTATACTGTTTTAGCACAGCCACTAAAAAAATTACAATTACATGTGTGGCTTGCCTTATATGTCGAGTGGGCAGCGTGGCTTCAGGTGGTTCATGCACGTCTCTGCTACCCCTTCACATACCTCATGCTGCCAAAACTGCCCCGCCCTGCCCTTCCAGTTCTTCCTTCCCAACTCAAGGCCACGATCAAGTGTACTTGCATCATATGTACCAACGTGCCCTTAAGTTTATTCTGGGTTTTTTAATGTAAAAGGGCAATAAACTAAGGGGTAAAATAGAGCTGGCTTGGATCACGCCTCTCAGCGACGGCTTCTCCTTAGGGATAGACACATTGACCTTGAGTACATTAGGAAAGCTGGAGAGACTGGGCCGCCTTTGGAAGCTGTCCATGTTGGCAAAAAAAAAGGGAGCGTGGTTGGCCAGCAAAGATATTGCAAAAGCTACCTCCCTGGATCAGATTTGTGGGTTCTTGTGAATGCTTGTGAAATACCCCAGGTCCCAAATCTGAGGAACACGCTGAGATGCGGCCATGAACACACCACAGGTGCTGCCTCTTTGGAAAGAAGCATTTTACTCCATGCAAAACCTCCAACTTTTAGGCCTAAAAATATAGCCTCACTCCTGCAGAGGCCCCTGTTGTGTGGATGGAAAAGCTACAGGACAGCCAAGTACAGAGCAAACTCACTCCAAAAGTGATCATTCAACTCCATCGACACCCGCGCCATATGGCTACAATTGCTCGAAAAACACAAATGTTCAATTTTAAAATATTAGCCAATTGGATTGTGAAAACATTTCTATCCAATAACCCACTTAACGAAACCTTCCCAGAGATGCACGAATTGTTGAAAGTTTTTGTCTGGAGGGACCTCATTGGTTGAGCTGGCGGTCATGTGTCAGGTCTGTGATAGCGGTTAAGAGAAATGACTCCAACTGCTTTCTCGGCACCACCGGAAGAGAGCTGCAGTCAATGAACTGGATTTTGCACACTGCAGCCGGCTGCTTTAGCTCTGTGCCGCACAAACCTGTGGACGCCACTCCGCGGAGGAGCGCCCTCTTTCCTGCCCATCCCAGTGTGGAAGGAGGGTAACAGCCGGCGACATGCGAAGTGTGTGTTGGGTAGAGCTAATATTTAACGTGTTCCACAAGTGGCTTTGGGTCTGGGCTCCCCCAGCTCTCAGTAGCTCCCTCCTCCACCCACTCACCCCACAATCAAATAGTTCCCCTCTCTTTGACAAGGGGCCAGCACAGGGATGGGCAATAGCAGTTCAGAACAATAGCATCTGAAGAGGAAGAAAAGAGAGGGCCTCTCGCTTTTCTTCTCTAGCCACAACAATTGGAGCAGACTTCGGCCTGAAAACCCTCTCTGCTACTAAATAGCACCCAGATGCACACCCCAGCTGCTGTCTGGCACCAGGTATGCCTGTGCCCATCTGTCTTCAGAACACGCCCACCGAGGGGAGAGGGAAATGGGGCCGCCAGGGCAGCGCGAGAGCCTCTCTTGCCTTCTGCACACTTTTCCTTTCCTTTTATCTCTCCCCCTTCCGTTTCAGAGCTTCTTGTTCTCACCTTCACGCTGTGGCAGTGCTGACGAAAGAAAACTGTGGCTCTGGAAAGCCAGCGGTGAGTCATCGCCCGGGGCTCCGAATATCTAACGCGCACTGTGTGTGCCTGTGGGAGGCAGGGAGGCATCTGGTCACACCGCCTGGGGAGGGCTGCGGCCCGGTGGAGCCGACCCCAAGGCATCCAGAGAGTATCTGAGTTTTGATACCTGTCTTCTAATTCAATCCAAACACCCAATATGCACGGCTTTGAGGAATGCATTGTTCAAATACATCTGATTCTTGCCCGGAGCCTTTTCAAACCACTGACCACTTTGAACCTAATTAGAAAAAGCAGAGGACACTGGAGACATTTAATAAAAGGAATCGGGTTGCTGCTTCGTCTTCATGACCTGGGATTTATAAGGGAATTTCACTGGCTTTGTAGCAATGTAAAATAAATAGACATTAGATGATGACAGCAAAAACAAAGTTGCTGCCAAAGCTAAAAAGAGCTTGGCAGGAGAAGAAAGGACTACTACATAGTCCCTCATTATTTACTGTACAAACCTTCTCATAAAGCATGGAGGAGAGATACATAGGAATAATGGGCCCTTGCTAACAGATGAAAAGGGTTTTCTATAGCTACATTGTCCCTGGTGAAGGCACCAGGGTCCCAGTTGTTACACAATCTTATTGTTCTATCCAGCCATTCAGAGAGCAGAATGAAGCCCTGCTACGGAACTCTTAAAGGCTGCAACAAATAGTCCCCGTGTTTCCAAGGAAAAGACTAAAGCTGCAATGGCTGGAAATAACTAATTAATCCCTTAATCCTTGCAGACCACCACGGTCTGCTGCATGTGCTCTAACCAGTTAGTTACTCTTTAGCTTCTAAAGCTAAAATGCAAATTAGTGCAGTGACCTAACCTACCAGCTCCTGACAAAGGACCCGACTGCTTCTGATTTAACTCAAAAGGAGGGACACTTTGCTTTTTGGCGGTGGTGGTGGTGGTAGCGAACCACGGACATCTGAGAGTTCCATTGCATCCAGCCCTAAAGGAATGCTTTGAGTCCACATTACGTTCCCCCCTTCCCCACCCTTGGAAGCTGATAGCATGTGGCTTCTTTAACTAAAGTGGTGACCACCCAATCCAGCAATGAGATGTTATTTTTAGATGTTAACGAAGAAACATGTTTTTGTAAACTGTAACGGTCTCAGAGCTGTAAAGCACCACGGCTATGAACTTGGCCTAGTCTAGAAGGACAGAGGCACCATGGAAGGATTTGAAGGACACAGGCATGTTACTCATTAATGCTAACTGATGGTCTATTGCACCACTAGATTGCATTTCAATGGCTAAAAGCATAGGTAGACTCACTTAGCCTTCCTAGCATGTGTGTGTACGTATGTCTGTGATGCGCAAGGAGACTGGTGGACTGGGGTGGAGCATAAGAACAGATGTGTTCCCACAGCCTCTGAGGAAGGAAGAGGAAGACAGTCAAAAGTGCACCCAGAGAGTGCACAGCAAGGGAACATTCCAACGAGGCAAAGAATATTGATCCCATTCACTGCACGGATACCTTGTGTAGAGTCCACCACCTCACTTCTAACAGTGGCCAGAAGACGGTAGATTCTTGTGAATCCCACCCTCCAATGCCACGTGAGGCTGTGCAAAAGCCACTGAGTGCCCACCCTGACTCTGTATCTCTGACCACGGGGCCTGGGGCGAGACACGCCCTCTCCAAGCCACCACTTCCTAGATAGGAACATGGAGAAGCTGTCACTTCTCACCTCACAGTGCCGTAATTTCAAATCAAGTGCCAGGACCGTGGGCAGATGTTCTGAAAGCTGGAGACCTAGAGCATGGTGTAATTTAACGATCACAGATATAAGCCATAGATGAATCAGGCTCAAAAAGAATGAGACAACGAGTCAATACCACAACAGTCCTGAACACCGCTAACCCTTCTTCGAGGGCTTAGAAAGTCTGAGGGAAGTGGCAATGCCTCTCTCTTCCACGAATTTGGGCGCCAGTCACAGAAATATTCAACCGAATCACATGGCAAAAAGCAAAATCCTCAGATGTCTGAAATACTGTCAGCATGTACCTTTCACCTTTCACCTTCCACCTTCATTACGAATTGTGTAAGACACACGATGCCTCCATTTTAAAAACATAACTGAGAACGACATCACATCAGATGACGTAGAGAATATCCATCAGATGTTGTGATTAAGCAATACAAGAAGGGGGCAAGAGGACAAGTTTGGGAAATGACCAGATACACGGTCAATTTGGAAAAGGAGGTCCTTACTCAAGACACTTTATTTCTGTCTGGTGAAGTGTTCTCATAATGCACTGCCACAACACACGTGAAACCCTTCATTGGTGCCGCAAGGT
This sequence comes from Macrotus californicus, assembly GCA_007922815.1. Lineage (NCBI taxonomy): Eukaryota > Metazoa > Chordata > Mammalia > Chiroptera > Phyllostomidae > Macrotus > Macrotus californicus. Next base: position 35,889 of record VMDR010001818.1, read on the forward strand.
TGGAACTGCCTGAGCCGTGCCCCCCCACCCCCCGTGTGCTGACCTTCCCAGCCATGTATAGTGGCCCTGGGGTTGGTTTTACCCTTTGTACCTTCTTACTTGTGTTATTACATTTATTGAAAAATTTATGAACTACCATTTGCAATTTGAAGTAATCAGATAAAAATATTTTTTTAAATAAGGGTATATATCATGAGACCTAAAATAAATTTTAATGGCCATAATAAACCTAAACCCCTTAAGGCAGATTTATGAATGTCTGAATATAGATCTAGGCTCAAAGGCTATGGTTTCCACCGTGATTTTTCAAGATTTTACTGCTTGAGTCTCATCACTTAACACCTTTGCTCCCCTCTGACATTATCTGTAAATTTCATAATTCTATTTTTATAAAAGTACTTGAAACCCATGACAGATTAAATAGCTGGCCTGTAATCTTCGATTTATATATAATAAATCTACTTTTATAAAAGAATTTCATATGTTTTCAGTTATTCTAATACTTTTATTTTTATTTTTCATGTGTAAGCATCATGTCAAATTATAAATGAATGCCGAGGCTGTGACTCAGCCAACACAGTTTTCTACACTCCTGCTCGTGTTGTTCAGCGTCACCTCCGATGTCATAAACAAGCATTACACATGTATTAGTATGTACTGGAAACCACCCAGACGTCCACTAATAGGGCGCTGGTTAATTATATAGTATATTCAGATACTGGAATACTAGAAAGCCATTCAAACGATGAGGCAAATGTATATAAAGTTTAGAAGGAAACATAAAGTGAAGAAACCATGTGCACGGTATGCTGGGTAGAGACCGCTCTGAGACAGACGGACGGGTGGGTGGGCGGTCATATATTTTTGTAGGATAAACCTGCAATGACACATAGCACAGGGTTTCCATGGTGATTCGCGGAGCGCTGGAACATGAGTGACTCTTGTTCTCATACTTCTGCACTTCTCTATTTGCTGAACTTTTTATAACCAGGAATTATTTTTGTTGGAGATGCTGTTGGAAGGCTTGTGCTGGGAAAATTCTGTCCCCGACCAACAAACATGCCGGGGGGAGGAACATCCTGGAGGAATGTCCGATATTTAACAAACAAATGGCACCCACCACATTCATACGCACAGAGTCTGTCAGAGCTTGAGTCTGGCTTGCAGTCGGCATCGAGGTTGATTTTTATATGTGTTTTCTATGAGTTTAGCTCTTCCGCCATTTCCCCCAGGATAACAGGAAGGAAAGAAGGTTGTGCCTTGGCCCGTGGCTTTGGCATGGATGGAAAGGACCAGAAGGAAACAGACAAAGGAAGTGTGAAGAGCCTATGCATTTGCTCTAGGGGAAGGCAGCCCAGCTTAAAGATGGCTCCCTATGGTTCCTTCGGTGCACCTGTGGCTATAGATCACATCAAGGCCTATGATGTTCCCAATTGTCTTTTCAGTCATGACAAAAGAAAGATGAGCAAGATCCAGTGCCGCCCTGGAGGAGCTCCCCCCTTCCTTCCGAGTCTACACAATCCTGAAACTCCAAATACACTCTGCTTCAACCCAGGGGCGAGCCGGGGAACCAACGAGTTTCAAAATCACCGCTCATTTCACTGGTCATGGGACATAACTGTTCGAAGCGTAATTATACTTAATGCAAGGAGAAAGCCATCAGAACTAGTAAAACTAAGTCACTGAATTGACAGATGTCGAAGTTGAACATCCTTTCAAGGCACTGGGTAAAAAGATCTTTCTTCCCAGTGGGTAAATGAACCTGAAATTTGGTGTGCTGGTGGCCAGGCGGACGTCTCTGTGGACCTGCTGGGAGGCAGGCGTAACGTCAGCGTGGGGAGGGCAGACCTAAGACGCACCAAGGAGCAGAGCCCGGTGCCGAGGCTGCTGCAGAGACTTGTTTGACGTGCAAGCTCTCATTTGCACACACAGAAGCGCCCGCATGATCACGGACAAAGGGTAATTGCAGGGTGGTTTATTAATTGAAAGTAAACGCTCTCTTCTTTGTGAAAGGGCTCGACGTGGAAAAACCAAACACATGATAAAAGTAGGTGCACAGTCAGCAGAGAGACCGCAGCTTTGAAAAACCTGCCAGGAGGGAGAAAGTTCAGAATGGATTGTTTTCTGGCTCCCGACAGCAAATAAACCACCGAGGGACTCCTGGGGATCTGAACAATGAATTGGCTTCCCCCCTCCCTCCTCTGCCCTCTCCTCTCATGTGCACTGAACAATAGTGAGTTATATATTTTGGGTCCTCTTTCTCCTGAGGCAACCAATGCCTTAAACACACACACACACACACACACACACACACACACACACTCTACACCCTATACCAAAACCCTAGGAGCTCACTGTAAGACACAGCAAAAAGCAGGGCTCTAGTTCATAAGCCCTTCCTCCCTTTGTTAAATCTGGGCAGCGACTGTCTCGTGGAGTGAATCTGCGGGTCTCCTGCAGATCGGGTCGCCTTACTGATCCTGCGCCTGGTTTGGCATCAGACTGCTCACTTACACGTGGAGCAGAGTGGCCGTGTCAGAAGGACCTAACTGGCTAAGTGGACCAAGTCCTAGGGGAATACATGGAAATTTGTGGCTGGCATGACTGTAAAAGTGGGGTGCGGCTGTGTTCTCCAATGGGGATAGGTTATGAGCCCCCCGCCACCCCCGCAAACAATATTTCACTATGAGCATTGTCCCCAAAACCAACCCGGCACTGGGCTCAGGCAGAAGCCACACACAGTCACACCACCTCGGGGTGGGAGGGGAATCCGGCACCACCAGGTTTTCTGTTTCCCCCATATACTGAATGCGCGCTTACGATGTGAGTTTAAGCAAATGAGATACCTCTCCCGATACATCGTTGGTTGATAAAGGATGTCTAAATGTACAAGGAAAGATCTAAACCACCCTTCCTCTTTATAAATGTCCCAAACACCAAGGGAGGTCCCTGGCGGGGTGGGGGGTGGGACACACTGTCGAAATACACACTGTCCACTGTGTATTCCTCTCTCGAGTGGCCAGTGCCCTGAGGGGACAGGAGCATCAGCCCAGGAGGCGGCGAAGATAAGTGTGTTCTGAAAATGAAGCCTGTCCAAGCAAGAGTCATCTGTTCTTCTTGGTGTCGGAAAAACATCAACCATAGTACGTGTATTTTCCAATCAAGTGTTTGAGGGCTCTGCAAACTTCTTGGGCAACATACAGAACCACCAAAGGACAGAGTTTTGGTGTCTATAGTCCATTTGTCAGTCCAACGTCCATCCTCATTTTATCTTACTTCTGTCTTTGGAAACTGATAACCACGTCACCGCACTTACTGCCCACAGTGAGAGTCTCTGGACTAGAGGGAGGAAGCAGATCGGTTTTCACTTCTTTTACTTGAGGCTGCTGCTTTAGTGACTTCCACTCTCTTCCCAGTGCTAACAATGAGGGCATAAATCCTTTCAGGAGAGTTCTAGAATTGGCTCGATGGCCTCAAGAGGAGAGATGTGAGAGATTTGAGAGAAGCCAAAGCAGAAGGATGTTGGAAGTGGAACAGAATGAGGAGTCGGAGCAACCAGGATGCACCGGGGAAAGTCTCGCTGCAGCCAGCCCAGGTGGCGCATCCACAGCTGGGCTCACACCACCCTCTGAGCATTTTACATGGAAGCTCACGCAGCAGTGTGTGCCGTTTTTAATGCTGGAATGAAAGTGATTAAACGGATTATTTTATAAACCTCAAAAGCAAAGTTTCTTCGCCCTTTTTTTTTTACCATAAATAGCATTCACGTCTTCTATTAAATAAATGTAAAAGCACAGAAGGTAATCTCTCCAAGCATGCCCAAAATCCAAACTCTAAACCCTCTGAATACGGGAACGAGATGGGACAACATGCAAAATCACTCCAACAGCTGTTTCCACGCAGCCACTATTCAGGAGGGAGCCTGGCGGTGTCACTGAAAGCAGCTGTCATATGGAGGGGAAGTGAATGAATCGATTGATGTCGTGCTCTTCAGAGGGGTGGTTTCTTTGAGAAGAGAGGGGAGAAGGGTCGGGGGGATGGGGGATGGCTCGAACCTGTGAACAGTGGTGGAATTGTTTGGAGTGTTGACTCAGGAGCCTACAAAGGCCCCATTATCCCTCTTCTCCAGGCCAATGGTCCACCTGACAAATGGTAACGGCAACATTAGCAGACCTGAGAGAGTTCTCCAGCCCTCTGCTCTGTGCCAATATTAGGTCTGATAGTGTCTCCTTCCCTCCCGCTCGCCCCTGCCCTCTCTCCCTGCTATTTTGATAGCTGTCTGCTGTTTGAGTAAGGCGCTGGGTTTCTTGACAGCTGAGGCCCAGGTGGCCTCGGTATCAACCTAAACAAGTCGACGTGAACTTGATCTCCCAGGGCTGGGACCCGGAGAGCTGGTGTCAACAGAGCGTCCGACCTTCAGCAAAGACAATTCCTTCATCTGGGGCGAGGGGAGGGAGGACCCCCGAAAGGGGCTGACACAGGTGCCCACGCTGCCCACTTGGGCTTGTTGTTGCAACTCTGATGGTGATGACATCACGCTATCAGAGGGCTGCTTGTTGGTGTTTGTTTATGTGGGTTGTCAGTATATAAGCACGCACAATTACACAGCTGGGATCGGCCCTCCATGTTACAGCGATGGAAAAACTGAACCACAAAAGAAACTACTGGGCACAGACATGTGGAGGGAAGCACACAAGGAAAATGCAACCTGGGTGGAAATTTCCATAGTTTTCAAAACAATCTGGAGAGTGTGGGTGGACGAGCAGCTGACAAAAATACATAGAGCTGACTCTTCATCATGCCCACCAGTAAGATCCAACTCATTGAATAAGGAACCCAAAAATAACGTTCCAATTAGGTTTTCAAATTGATTTGTCAATTTCTTTGGAAGGAGACTTACTTAACTGTGCTTTGGCTTGGGAGTCACTTGGCTTTGACGTGTCGTTACTCTGTGGGGCAGTGTGTAAATTTAAAATAGAAGTCAGAGTGACCTTGGTGTTTGCTGAACTTGATGTTGTCAATGGAAAAAAAAACACTTTGTAGAGAGAAAATGAGTTGTGCTCAGGAGCTCAGCTTGGTGGCATGAATAGGGGCGATTTTTTTCTGGTTTCTCACTGAGTCGGAGCGGCTGGAAACCAAGCATGATCTACGGGTGGCAATGTGAGAACACACACTAATCCCTTATCTGTTAGAACAGTCCTGAGATCATGCTAGGTTTTAAAATCACTACAAAAACTGACTAGAAAGTGAAAAATTCTGATAACAACTGGCCCTTCAGTTTCTGTAAGACTAAAATCAGCTGATGTTGGAGAAACCCAAACTTTCCCACTTAAAGAACATTCCAAAAACTAGGTATGAACCTATAAAGAAGAAAAATCATCATTAAAAAAAAAAACCGACCCAGTACACTGAAGAGGATCTTCTACGAGCAAATGGGTAGACTCCGCAGACTCAAGGACAACCTGGATGCTCACAGTGGAAGATCTAAAGATTCACACTGTCCCAGGCCCACTCTGTGACTCCAAGTGACTTTAAGTTCAACCTGCAAACTCTCTGAGCTACGATCTAACTTTACCTCTAATGTTCAAGGCAAGTTGTAATGGTAATGGTTGAGCATGTGGAAGATGCTATTGGAAATCTTGTTGCTCCGTATTTAAAGAGGTAAACAAACTACTAAACTTTAGTTAAGACTGACCCCAGACGAACCTTTTCAGAACCATTTCCTGGGGCTTGCTGAGATAACGTTTTGGGCTCAGGGAACTAAAGTCTCTCTCTTCTTTATTCCAAACAATGGCACTTCCTTCTCAAGTTGCATGAAATTTTCTTGAGAGTCCTGGGAGTCCCAATATTTGCTGAGCCCATGATCGAACTGAGAAATGACATGATTTTGATAATGCTGTTCTTCTACGCTACTGAGAAAAATGAAGGACCGGGCTCCTCCACGCTCTGCTAATTTCACTGTCAGGGCTTAGCGGGTAACATTTTCCTCTGATCACTGCCTCACAGAGGACTTGAACTAGAACTGTAAGTATTCTGGATCACTTTAGCCCAAGTGTACTTCTTCTTCACATGCATGTAACAAAATGTACTAAGGTCTCATTTTTCTGCACCATAAAGGTGTAAAATATGCAATCTAAGTGAAGCCTTCAGATAACATGTTAACGACTACATTCTAGAACCAAGTTCATTCTTGGCCAGCAGTAGACGTTCAAAATAGATCATTGAAGCTCAGCCTTTTAATAGCATGAGCTGTTTTTTAATCCTCACCATTTTAATCGCTTACATTTCAGTCTTAATGAGCAGGGCATTCTAAATGTAACTCATGTTCTGTCAACAAGTCACGTGTGCACAGGAAAACCTCAATTGTTTAATTGTGCTATGGTGGTGCTGGCTTTACAGACAGCTGAGGAGTGGAAGGCAATTTCCCCTACACTGGGTGGTCCCTTCGGAACATGCTCTCAAGACATCGGGCTCAGGAAGCCTATGTCTCCCCGAGCTCTGCCTCTTGCTTCTGTCCACTTACCCTTCATCCTTCCCACAGAGGTTTATGGAGCACCCACCTTGAACTATAGAGGCATTCAAGTCCAAAAATTCCTATAAGGCTTCATTCCTATAGAGAAAAGTGCTCATACTTTATGATAACGATGTTCTATGTTGCTCAGAAATCTTTTGACTTTGTATGATTTTTGTGCCTATGTTACTGGGGTTTCTCGAATTCCAAGTTCTAGGTTAGCGGGGCACTTCCTGGAGGTTATCTTCTCTGTACCTTTACTCAGGGGCAGCATGTTGCTCTCCATCACGTTTTATGCCTTTGCTTCTAATGACCCATCAGTCATGAGACTATAAAAAGTCTCCCTTACTCCGTAGTGACTGGCACAGTACTTATATCTCAAAAGTATATCGGGTTAGAGAGGAATGTGATATCTGTGAAAGCCTCAGGTCTCACAACCCTATAGCTCAAAGAACACAAGCCTAACTCTTTCCAAATTGTTGCTCTGATTCCATTCTGAGTGATGTGTCTGCTTAAATACATGTCATCTCACTGCCTTGCTTGCGCCCAATTCATGCTCTGCCTGGTCAGGAGGGGCAGCCCCAGAAAGCAGGGGCCAGGCAAATTTGAAGCAGCCCACCGCCCATTAACTAGTTGTACAAACAACAATGAAGCAGGAAATAACAAAGCACGGTCCTTGAATCAGTACCCTGGCAAACACCCTCCAGAGTTTTCCGCAGTCTGTAAATTGCTCCAGCTGTGTTTTCACGGTTTATGAAAGGGAGAGAGGCAAACTCGAGAGACAAATTAAAATCTTGGATCTGGTCAGGGATGATTTTATAGCAAAGGTGCTCTGTTATACGGCAGAGTCTGGAGATACACAAAGCGCTATAAGCCAAGCCCTGCTGAAAATACAAAGAGTTTACTTTATGTATTGTCTACCCGGAGGGATAAGGACTGGCATATATCAAAACACAGATCAACCTGAAGAATAAGGCCTGTTTTATTGCTGTGTTTTACCAGGAGAGGATGAGGGTATAACATTTTATTATGAAACAACAGAAGGAACAGAACCTGTGGAGATGGCCCAACCTGGGGAGAAAACGACTAGTGGGTGAGGGGCGCCACCTTTAGGCAATTGGATGCATTGACATGCACTAAGTAAAAATGATTTTTGGCTCTGTGAATATTGAGCTCTACAATTCAATTCAGGAATATTTCTGAAAGTTATTTTCCAGGTATCTTGGGGTCTCATTCTGCTTGAAATGAGCCTTCTCTGACTTCCCCATGTTCTTCCACACCATGCGCCCGGGGCCTGACTGCCACACCCAGGCCTCACTTGGATGGACAGTTAACAAAAGCTCTGACAATGATTCTCAGATGGCACTGACTTTAGACGCAAAGCTTTCCCGGAGGTGAGCCCTCCTCCTGGTGAGACTGAGAGGCACTGAAAGCCACGATGTAACCACAGGGACAGGCACAGCCCAGCAGCCGGCGTCACCTCTTGCCTGCTCCAGGTCACAGGTGGTACCAGTCACCAAACTGGCCAGTTCCCTCCTTCAAATCCACTGTGTTTTTGCAACAAGCCCTTTCTGACTGAGCTAATCCAAGCCTGACAAGAGAGGAAAGGATTTGGCCAAGAATTCATCTAGGTGATACATTTCATTTTTCACAATCACCAAAATGGCCAGACAGATGCAGGCCCACGTCACGGTCCCTCTGAGGTGGGAAAGAACTGGGTTCAGAGGCCAACCAATGCCCCTGAAACCCGATCCAGTCCTCGATCCCACAAGTATCTGTCGAGTTCCTACTAAAGTTCCTATGAGACTGCCACCTCCAAAGTCGCTCTCAACTAATCCCCCAAACAGCCCAACATGACGGGCATTCTTGTTATCACCATTGGACAGATGCGGAGGCTGATGCTCAGAAAGGTAAACTCAGTATCTGAACCCAGACACAAGTTTTCTTAGTGTGTCTGCAGAATGAAAGGAATGGATGGGCAAGAAAAGTTAAGGCAAGGTAGCGACCTGAGACGGACCAGCAGTCAGGGCAAAGCTGAAATAAAAGCCCAGGCAAGCAGACATAGGGATGCTAAACCAGTTAAAAAAAAAAAAAAAAGAATTCTAAAAATTCTCCAGATGTTATCATTTAAAAAAACTGTAAGATAACAAGTAGATAACTGAAAATATTTTTAATTACAATCATGCACCTTTATGTTGTGCTATGTGGTTTCTATGAATTTTTTATATTATTTATCTCATTTGTTCTTCCCAACCAAACAAGGAAAGTGAGCGAGAGAGACAGCGCCGTCCCTGATTTGCAAGTTAAGATCCCAGGTGTGGAGCAGGTGAATACCCCGACTCTGGGCGACACAGTTCCAGAGCGCAGGGCGTGGGGCTCTGCACTTGGATGTTGGTCCTTGTCTTTTACAATGCACACACACCCTGGGAGAGCCACACAAGCCCAAGGTTGCCTTTCTCGGCTGTTACTAGAAGAGATGGTTAGACGGACGCAACCCCATGGGAGCCAATATTGTTAACATTCTCTTTTTGTTGTTGTTTTCAGAGAAACAAAGCACTGAAGGTGGGCGATCAACTGAGTCACAGCCACATGCCAAGGAACCAAAGCCAAAGACGTTTCAAGGATGGGACTTTTCAGCATCTAAAACCTAACACGCTGATTATTCATTTGCATTCAGTTCTGCTTTATCAGTTAGCTGATGGGTTCTGCTCCAGAAGAAAATGCACACTGTAGCAAAACTATGAAACCACCATGCCCGTGTACTCTCTGAAAGAACATACTGGACTAGGGAGAGATGACAGGTTAGGTGAAAATTATATAAAGGTAGAATCTTACCAACCATGGTCATCCCAATAAATTCAATTTTTAAAAATTAGACACAGGTATAGATTCTGGGTCACAGTAGAGACAACTCGCCCTACCGAAAGCCTAAAACCCATCTCTAATTTTATGCCCAATGGGAAAAAAGTTTTAGAATAAATTATTGATACAGTTAAAGTTTTTTTTAATTTATTTTGGGCAATTAATAGCAAGTTTAGAAAGTAAGACGTGGAATTGTTCATTATTGCATTCTTTGGAAAATAAGTGTGCTATGAGAGACTATCTCAAGGCCACGACATCAGGAGCAAAGGAAAAGGTGGTGGAAGGGGAAAGTGACCAACGACTTCACTTCTAAATGTCAAAGGAGCCTGGCCACTGCCGTGGAGATTAACAGCTGTCGGTCGGCACAACCAGAAAGCTGGCTCGCCTCCCACGGCAACTGGCATATTTGAGATACAATAATAGTCTCCTGGCTTTTACTGCTGACTTGGACCTGGCTCTGGCTTCTTCTAATAGACTTTATGTTTTTAGTACAGGTTTGGATTTCCAGAAGCATCACAAAGATGATGCTGAAAGTCCCCACATACCCTCACCCAGGAGCCCCGTCCCCCTGGCAGTGCTTTCTCACAAGGGGCATCAGTGGACCAGTGTTGACACAGTATCGTTAACTCAAGTCCACAGTTTATTCAGATTTCCTTAGTTTCTCCCTAAAATCTTCCTCTGTGCCGGGATCCCACCTAGGACATGTGATACTTAGTTGTCGTCTCCTCAGGCTTCTCTTAGCTGTGACAGTTTTACTGATTGTCCTTATTTTTGATGACCTTGATTGTTTTGAGGACTGGCTGAGTATTTTATGGAACGTCCCTCAATTGTGACTTGTCCAATGTGTTTCTCAGGACTGGATGGGGTTATGGGTGTGGGGGAGGGTGACGAGAGAGGGAAAGTGCCACTCTCATCACTTCGCATCACAGGCCCCTACAATCACCATGCTTTGGCGCTGTTGATGTTGACCTTGAACATCAGGCTGAGCAAGTGTTGGTCTGTCAGCCAGCTCTACTGTGAAGTCATTTTTTTTTTTCTTTTTGCTCTTTCCTTACTGTCCTGTGGAAGGAAGTCGCCGTGGCATGCCCACACATCAGGACTAGGAACTTATGCTCTTCCTCTTCAAGGGCAACACATCTACATAAATTATTTGAAATTCTTCTGCAAGGGAGATTTTCTCTCTTGTTTATTTATTTATTCAATCACTGACTTACACCAGTATGGACTCAGGGCTCTTCATTTGCTACTTTGTGTTGTTAAGTCAACGCCACTTTATTTATTTGGATGAGCAAACTGTTCCAGTGTTGGCCGTTTGGGGAGTGCTATCATTTGGCTTCTATGTCCTCCTGACATATCCCCAACCCAGGCAGGGTTTGGTTTTGTTTGTGTGGTGGGTTGGCCTTTTGGAGTGTTCTTAGTAGTTCCCTACCGTCTGGCACGACAAGATACTCCAGGATCCTCTTGTACAATATATTTTCTACCCCATCCTAGAATCAGCCATTTCTCCAGAGAGCCCTGGTTCTTTCTATTGGCGGATGATGTTAGCTCGAGATGCTACATATGCAACTGGGGTGATTTGGCTCGATTTTTTAACCTCAGTTAAATATTTTTTTAAAATATTTATGAATATTCATTATGTATCTGGAACTACATTGGATACCCAGCCATGATCAAAACACCCACGGTTTTTATGCAGCTCACATTTTACTAGAGTTGAAGATTTTTTTTAAAAATAGTTTCATTGGAAAGTGTTGAGTACTACTAAAAACTAAAGGCCAGAGGGGAATCGGAGGGAGGGAAGCTGCTGTCTTGAGCAAAGTAATCAGGGATGGCCTCCCCTGAGGAAGGTGAAGTGACCGAGAGCCACACAGACATTTGAAGCAGGAGTGGCCCAGGGAGAGAAGAGTCAGAGCCAAGGCCCCAAGGCAGAAGCGAGCCTGGCCTGTGTGCGGGACAGTCATGAGGCCAGTGTGGCAGATCGCAGAGAGCAACGTGAAGAGCATCAAAGGTAATAGTGGGAAGCAGGTAGGCAGGACCTACACATCCTGTGGAGCAGGCAGATCGTTGTGAAGGCTTTGCCTTTGCTCTAAGAAATGGGAGGGAAAGGATGCTGGAGGGCTTCCATCTTCCTGGCTAATTATCAACGGAAACTTCTATTCAGAATGAACGAAGTAATATATTTTTAGTTTTGATTCATAGCAAGGGTCATGAAAGTGTATTTTGACCTCAAGGCAAACCAAAGAATACCACTCAGAAGGAGTTCAACATTTTCCAGGGAAGCAGTATGGAAAGCTGTGTGTTCACCTTGAGGAACCCCAGGTCCTTCCCTGCCTGGGGTATCTCTGCCAGCTCCTGAAGGTGATGTGGGGAGCCTCCAGGGGAAATTCCTAGGTGCTGTCTTCAAAGATCTGAGAAGGAACAGGCATCCAAAACATTCCCCCCAGCTCCTCCAGGGTACTCAGGAAAGAGGTTTCATTATCAGCCTTATCATTAGAGTGTTTGGTAAACTGATCTAAAGATTAAGGGGTGAGGGTTAGTGGGTAAGGGGAAAAATCCACTGGGGAGTGCTAAGTAACTTTTCAGAGGGGGAGCAGCGAAGCACACAGGTGGTGGTCACTAGCTCAGAATTCTTGCTCACTCTTCCTCTTGCTGCGTGTTTTCCTCTCCCCTTTGTAAGGCCCTTTCTTGCTTTGCATTAGGCATTTTCCTAGGGTTACCTAGTCAATGATGAGTGAGCATTCAAATGAGTCTGCGATCCTTGATCTTCCATAACTCCTGCAAACAGAGTAAGTGCCCCCTCCTCCGCGTGCTCTCTCTTCACCTCTCTTTGATGCTCCAAGGAAAGCACTGATAGAGGACAGGAGGAGGTCAGACCCAGGTCCACCACCTCTGAGCTGTGTCACTTGGTTAATTACTCAACCTCTCAGCCTCAAACCCCTCAACCACTCAACTGGAAGAAGGGGGTGCATGGAGACCATCTACCTCAAAGAGTTACTGTGACATTTAAATGGACTAAAGAATGTCAAGTGTCCAGAATGCGGCATGGTCAATACTAGGCTTTCAGCACATCATCCCTGCCTTCGCCGTTGTGCTATAGTGTAAAGTCCGTGGATATAAAGACTTTCTTGTTCGTTTCTGCACCTCCTTCAACATCTAGCAATGACTCACACTAGTAGAGACTCAAAAGCTGTCGGCTGAATTAGTGGGTGCACGACGCTTATATCCCCTTGCTCGTGTGTAAGGGAGAACGCACCCCAACACGCACTCACGCGACTCGCAGGAACTGTGGTGCACCCCAATGTCTGTGCTATTATTGTCTTACCCTGAAGCTTCCCAGAGCCTGACCATAGTGGAAGGTCAGTAATGCTGCTGACTGACTGACGGATGGCTCAGACTCCGCCAACTGGTAGGCAACTCAGGGCCACCAACCGGTAGGTTCATTGTGACTCCTGTAGCTATTGCCTTACTCTGCACACAGAGACACCAGGAAAGCCAAACCCTCGGGCTGCTGCTCTTGTCAAGGACACAAAGATTTCACCCAGGACTCACACTGGCTGCATTTCTGCCACACTGTGTGCTTTTAGCTCTCAAATTCAAGGAGAAAAGGAACAAAGTCCCAATGGCGGCTATGCTGTCGCTGAGAGAGGTGCCACGTTGCAGCCATTTGGTTTCTCTCTCTCTCTCTCTCTCTCTCTCTCTTTCTCCCTGCCTCTCTGACAGCAGGCTTTCCCAAGGGTGTATGTCAACTTGTAAGATGCGGCAGGGGCAGAGACTATCCAGGACCCCCTGAAACCAGGGGCTCAGTGCTCAGACGCAGTCCAAACCTACACACCACACCTGCATATACCATATGGCGAAGGGACAGTCAAGCACCTCCAAAAGGTGACCTCAAAGTACAGCAAAGGATATATCAGAAAGGGACAGAGAGATGGCAGAGAGATGGGTCCCACGAAGAGTTCTTGGTCTTGCAGGCAGAGTCCCAGCTCAGTGTGATGCTGCCTGCAAAGGAGTGGCCTCTCCTGATGACCTCACCAGGCTAGATGCTGAACCTGCCCTTGGCAACTGGGGGACGATGCCCACCCTGCCACCCTGGGAGTCCCTTTGAACTCAACGTTGCTTCTTGGGAAAGTTCTTGGGAGGCACTAATGTGTGTCCTCTGAGTAGTCAAAGCAAAGGTCAGGCTTGAGGACAGGGTTACACCATCTAGATATTCTCTCCCTTTGGGCTGGTTCTGCAGTTAGAAGCAGGGCCGGACCAACAGCCAAGGTCTGAAGCCTGGTGTCCTCTGCTCTGGTCTTGCTGAGGATCAAAGGGAACAACAGGGGGGAAATGCACCCAAAGAGCCAGGAGGTACGTGAGGAGAGTTCACTGAGGCCAGAAGCTCTCATGTTATCGCCATCAGAATCCCCTAGAGGCTCTTTAACCATCGCAAAGCCTGTGCTCACCTCCATGACCAACTGAGTCAGCTCTTTCAGGGTGGGTACACACGTCAGCATTCAGCAACCCTCTCCAGGTGAGTCCTGAGAGAAGCCAACTTTGAAAACCAGCAGGTCATCAGAGTCCCCTGGAAAGACAAAGGCTGGAGAAGCATGGCCCCTGGAAGCTAGCGCATCCATGGCACCCCTCAGCCCAACAGTGACACACAACTGCTGGCTTGTGTCCCACCTGTTTCTCCATTGCCTGGGAGCGACCGTCTAAGAGTACCAATTCCACTGTGCATGACTGCAAGGTATAGACGTATCAGCTGAAGCTATTCTGTTTCAAGACAAAGGACTTTAGGAAGAAGGACTAGAATTAGTCTCTGCTCAGTTTACAAGGACAGAGAGCAGCTGCTGCACAACTATCCTCAGGAGCCTCCGATGCCAAAGGTTTGGTAAAGGCTGGGTTGAGTTGTTTCTAAGGAGAACAGGAAATATTTATTTAGGATTAGGGGCAGCTGCTCCCGTGGTACAGCTGGGGAGCTGGAAGATATAATTAAGGAAATTGTATGAGGGAGGTCTGGAAAACCACCAGAAGGTACTGGAGCCATGGTGAGAGTTGTTTGCATAGGTTTTGTGTAGGGGGGGGCATCCGAGTGTTAATAGGCACTTAGAAGAAGAAAAAGATAAATACGCAGTCCAATTAGAGGCTGATTTAGGGTTGCAAGATCAAATACAGGTAGAATCCCATTATAGCCTGCACCGCAGGTCCTCAAAATTGTTGTGTTGAGTGAAACTGCATCATAATGAGTGCATGGGAGAGATCATCACTCCTATCTCCCTGTCTTTTCTCCCCATGTTCCCTCACCTAGAATGCCCTTCTAGGAGGGAAACATTTGGGAAGGGATCACCGAAAATGTGCTAGAACTGTCAAGAGTAAAAAAGAAAAAAAAAATGAGCCGTGTAAAAACCGAGATGTTATGGTTCCATTTCTTCTCTAGAAAGGGAAAATGGGAATTGCTTCTGCAGGATAAAGAATAAAAACAACTACCGTGCTCACGTGCTCTGTGCTCTTAAACTAAATGGGTGTGTCGAGCCTCTACTTCAGGGGTGTCAGTCATTGTCACCGGGAGCCACATCAGCCTCGCAGTTGCCTTCAAAGGGCCACGTGTAATTTTAGGACTATATAAATGTAACTACTCCTTAACAAGGGGTAAAGAGCTCAGCACTGCCGCTGGGTAGACACAAGGTGCCGGGCCGGATAAAACAGGTGGAGGGTCAGATTCGGCCCTCGGGCCTTGTGTTTGCCGCCTGTGCTATAATTCCTCACTCAGTCAAAGGCATCAGACTCATCTTTCAGGCCTGAATGTCCAAATGCCACCGGGCTGGTCCACATGCCTGTGATAGAAGAGCTTCCCTCTTTCTGGCTCACCCCACAGTGTCTGTGTGGACGCTGAGCATTTACTTAATTCTGCCTCGGGTCCTACTGTGTTGTCTTACCTGACTCTCCACCCAGGTAATCCACAACGAAAGAACAGAGAACTTCTTTCCTTATGGGACTGCTTATACAGTAGCAGACAAAGACTGAATGTGTACAAGTCTCAGTTATGGCTACCCAGATACTCTCCAGAGGACTGATTTTTCTGACTCCAAGTGTCTCTCCTGCTCTTCAACAGTGCTGGAATCAGAATGGCTCTGCCCAGAAAAAGTGAGTTACAATGGGCAGGGGTCCTTCTTTTCAAAAGATGTTGGGATTGTGAAGGACCTCAGAGAAAAATGGGCCAGCGTGGTTGGGAGGTTTGCCCTGCAAAGGTACATGGCAGGTTAGGTCAGACCAGCCCCAGGCTGCAACTCAGACCCCACGGCTTCCCAGTCTCTTCTAGATGTCCTTCACACAGACCACGGGGACACGTGCTGGCCATGCTGAACAGAGGTTCACTAGTGGCCTTGTGGTCAGTAAATCCTTATATGAGAACTGAAGTCTATCACTTCAGGAACAGCTCATTCTCTGTTCTATTTAAAATGCGATCATCAGTGTCTTTGCCTCCAGTTTTCCTTCACTTCTCTGTTCGTCCACAATAAGCACTATTGACTGTACTAGAGACACTCTCTCTCCAATACAGCCATGAACCAGAGCAGGACAATGCGAATTTAAGTTAACTGTGGCCAAATATGTGGTGAAGGAAGGAAACTAGACTTCGGGTGGTGAGCACGCAACAGAATCTCCAGAGGTATGCCTAGAATTCGTTTGTAGTTATTAACCAATGTTAGTTACTTCAACACATTTAATTTAAAATTTTTTTAAATAATTAAAATTAAGTAAAATCTAGCATTCTGTTTCTCAGTTGTCACAGCCACATTTAAATGCTCAACAGCCACATATGACCAGTGGCGACCGTGCCCAACAGTGCACACCGCCTGTTGGTGCCAATGCAGAAAGTCGCTGCTGGAGAAACGATAAATGAAAGGAACTCTGTGATGAAGAAAAGGAAAGATTCTCAAAATGTGAATAAACACACTGAGATCCATCTGCAGGAAGTCAAAATTCTTCTATTGGGTTTTCTTAAAGTAGGCAACTGAGTAGGTAGGTTTATCAGAGAACTCCTACAAAGTTAAGTTCTAGGTTTATAGCCTACCTTATTCAGTAAAGACCCAAAATACATCACTAGAAGGCTCTGAGAATTCATTAGCAAAGGCTCAAAATTTTCCTTTGGTCTAGAAAACCATTATTTCTTGTCCTCATCAAAAGGTCCATCAGACCCAAACAGGCACTTCCTTAAGCAACTGGCACAGGTTTGGGTTTCAGGAACCTCCCATTGTAAGGTCTTACAGCCAGGAAAAAGTTACCACTTGGAGCCAAGATTTCTCAGTTTCTCCCGTGAGCCAGGTACATGCCAGTGGTTTTCTGCTTCATTGCTTCGAATCCTCTCAACAATTGTTTGAGGTAAGTATTGTCACCCACATTTTACAGTGAAGACAATGAGTCATTTAACAAAGGGGTTAAGTGATTGCCCATTTTAGGGCTGACCAACCATCTCAGTGTGCAAGGATCTGACGGATTTTCTGAAACACAAGATTTTCAGTGCTAAACCCAGGCCAGTCCTGGGCCAAATGAGATGGTTAGTCACCCCATCAGCTCACCAAACTAATCATCTCAGAACAAAAAGCAAGCGGAAGCCTTTCTAGATCCAAAATCCAAGTGGGTGCACATCTAGCAAAAAATTACTTGTGGATGTGTAATAACAATTGTCCTCTCTTATGTCTCCTATTTCCTTCTTCTGCTTCTAATTGTTGTGGGATTAGAAAGCGCTTTGAAAATTGAGAGTCTATACAATCAGATGTTCTCTGTTTGTTCATTCCCAGTTTGCTTCCTACATAAATTAAGCTCTGTGTTGACATTCAGTTATTAAAACAAGCCCACGGGGCGTCAAAAGTTTGTTTTCTGGCTTGGCATCTCCTCCAAAACAATCGAACTCTTCTGATGGATTGATTCCCTTACAAGACTTGAACTGCCCTTTAAAAGACTCTGGTGAACACAGTTGACAATTTACTTGTCAGTGGTCTTTGCCTGCTCTGGATGCAGAAGAGATAATTAAGGGGCTGCACCCATGCTACTCAAAGTGGGGCCATCATCAGCATCCACTGATGGAAACTGATGGAAAAGACAAACTCCTGAGCCCCGCCCCAGACCTGGGAATCAGCATCTCGAGGAGGGCAGATCTGGGATGTGTATACAAGGCCCCCAGGAGATCTCCGTGCAGACGGAAGTTTGAGAGTCACCAGGCTTCCAAGACCAAGGGTTCTCCAAGGTTGCTGAAATTTAGGGTGACCTGGGAGCTCCTAAAACTGCTAATACCCACTGCACATCCAGACCAATAAAATCAGACTTTTCTTGGGTTGGAAACCCAGAGATAAGTATTTTTTTTAAATACCTTCCTAGATGATTCCAAAGTGCAGCCCGAGTGGCAAACTGACTAAGGGAGGTAAACGCACTACATTCTTTAATTTTTGGAGCAATTTCCTGCCTCTGCAAAATAATGCAAAGATACTTGGAGTGATTTCTACCATGTTCTTTAAATACACCCTCTTTTGGAATGTTAATGAACAAGGAAAATAATAGCAAAGTATCTTTCTTTCTTTAATTTTGAATGAAAAAAAAATCTCAGGAGTGGCTTGTGGTAAACTCCCAAACACAAATTGTGTGTTCATAACTGGTTTCAGCCCTTTCAACAAATGCAGACGCCAATATCGCCATGGGCGGGACTACATTTTCCTCCTAATGTCAAGTTAGATGGCAAGGATAAGTTGGCAATCAAAGATACGACTTTGAGATATCTGTTTCCTATTACTCTAATTACAGAAAGTGATGATAGTCCATTTGCTATTAACGTCTCTACAGCTCTGTGATTTGTGGCCAAATATTGAAGTTTACTTGATGGTGTGGTGATTTTAAGCACAGCCAAAGTGATCAGAGATAAAGGAAATGCACTGAAATGGGGCATTTTTGAAGCACTAGCTGTGCAGCTCTCCTTTCTGGCAGCTGTAGGCAGGGCTGGTAGAACCTTGACCACCCAAGGCTGTTTACATGCCCAACCAACTTGACAGCATTTGACTGAGTTAGGAACTGGCCGATTCATTCACCCCATCAATTTGCTTGAAGTTAAATCTGATGAAAACAAATTTAATCAAATCTGTTCACCCAGTGGATTGGTGTTTTGTTTTGTTTTTTTTCACTTGAAGGACAGTGTGTTTCTTATCATAACCTGAGGGATGATGCAAGTCCCCAAATTAAGCTTTCTCCAGGAGGAGCAAGGCACTAATTGACTCTGTAGCATCACAATGGCCTTCAATGACACATCCATATACACCGGGCAAAGGACAACAAGTCACAGGGCTAGCCTCTTTAAAGACAAGAAGCAACAAGAACTGTGTAACCCCAGGCTGCTTTAGCAAATGGCTCTATTAGACCCAAAACAAAAAAGCTCTTGATCATAATGGGGGGGTGGTCCCAGGAAAGGGAGTTAGGCCACCCACGCAAACAGGCTCTGCCTAAGTGCCAATGATCAGGCCAAGCAGAGAAAAGCTATGAGAATTTAGCAATGACACTCAAAGAGACAATACCCTGCTGTCTGGGATGGAAGGCCGTGTGTTCCAGAACAGCTCGGGGAATACCACAGCCTAGGACTTAAAACTTCAGAAATAGGAAAAGAACTAACAGAAGTAGCCTAGAGATGCCCTAAGATGGAGTGTTTCTTCTTTCATTTCCTCTTGTCAAGAAAAGTTAACACATTTTAAAGTGCCATGCACTTGCCCTTGATACCACCCTCTGTTCAGTGTTTTCCAAAGCATCAGATCCATGCCACTCCTGGATTGGAAGAGAATTGTACAGACTCAGCATTTAAAATATGAGCTCAGGATATGCCCTGAAAAGGAATGCAGAGGCCACCAGCTCACCTTCTTTCCTGCCCCCAAATCCTAGCCTCCATTGCAAGGGGTCTTCCATGCAGGTTGGTGGGCATGAGTCACATCAAAATCTAGATGCACCCTTCCCACTTCACAGCCTCTCCCTGCTCACCTCTCACACCTGGGTATGTGTACACCAATGGTACAGCCCATCCTCAGGAGGGTGAAAATGAAGAAGCACCTGGTGGCCTTGGGTGTCTGGTGTGAGCAGTGAATGCCTGGAGATCTAGGGGGACTGGTCCCTTGGGAAGAATGGTCCATTCTTCCCACAGGTGGAGGACAGTCGGAGGAGGGCCTTCTAGAAAATGGAGCCCAAAGTAGGGGCTCAGTAGCTTTCATCCAAGGGTGTACTGCCTACTCTTTCTCCGGGAAGTGTCCATCTACCTCTGTTTGAACCCTCCAACAGGCAGGGTTATCATCTCTTCATAAGGGGCTTCGGTACATGGTCAAGGTCACAGACTCGATGAAGCTGCAAGAGCCAGGAAGAAACATACATGAGTGAAGGAGGCTGATGCAAGTTCAGAGAAAGTTGTGGGTGATCTGGAAATTACAAGTCCTTTCCAAAGGAAACAGCCTCCACCTGAGGGGCAGATGGCATTTGGGGCTCGGCATTGCTGAATCTTTGAAATTTTCAAACAATACAAAAAGCCACCCATCTAAAATCCTGTACAATTCCTTGATCCTTCCATGTTGGCAACTAATTCAAATTTTGTTTTAAACGCTGTGGGTCCAACTAGCCACACCTGCTAGCAGTTCATTGTTTAGGGGCTACCAGTTGGCAACCTCTCAAGAAACGTCTTCTTCATTAGACTGTATTGAAATCTGCTCCTTGGAAACCCATGCATCTGGAGTCACCAAAAATTACTCTCTCTCTCTCTTCCAGATATCTTAATTTGCAGTTAGACCTCATTTCCTTTCCCCAACGATCTCCTCTTTTTGAGACCACCTAGCCTAAGCACCTTCAACTTCTGCGTCTACAACATGGTTTCCAAATCCCACGTGGTCATGGCCACCCACCTTCTGGAGCTCCTCCCTTATCTGTTTTCACCAGCCAACGACACAACGAGCAAAATGCTTCAGCAAGGATGGTGGCTCCTCCTTGCTTGTGACTATTTTTCTTATGTTTGCACACCCAGCTTCAGAGAAGGAAATGATGACTCCACCACCAGGCTTCCGGTGCGAGGCGGCTGATTTCAGTTAAGTGGATGGAAGCTAACACTGTTCAGAGCACGCGTGATTAGTCGGAGGGTAGAAAATGAGGTGTGCATTTGATGGACTGTCGGGGCAGCAGATGGAACCCAGCAGCCGTGACAAGGGAGAGGTAGGACTTCATGGATCATCCTGGAGAGCCTGGAACTGATTAGTGTGGGGCAGCTACATGCAGCTTTTAATTGATTGATTTGAGTTTGTGGTCAGAAAATGACTGTCGGCTCCAGCTTATCTATAATTAGCAGTAATCAGAACCAGACTGCTCTCCCATTAATAGGCCAGGGCTCCTCCAGCGTGTTTGATTTTTCTACTTTGCCGACTTTCGGTAACCTCCGCCTAATAGCTTTTCACTGCTCTAACACGATACCTGGTGACCACTGGGGAAAAGACTCAGGGGGAATGAATGTGGAGGTAACAGGAACTCTGCTCGTTCATTAGCTTAATAGTTCGACTATTTTGAGTTCAAGAGAGTTTCAAATTAATAGGTCTCTCAGTCACAATTTAGCTAGTCTTGTAGGCAAAACCAAGTGAAGGTTTAAAACAAAGAATTCCTGTAACTCGTCAAAATTTCATTTAATCTAAAAAATGATCTGGAGGCTAATGAGAGGCTGAAACAGTTTCTCAGAGTCACAGTGTCCCTTTTCCGAACAAGGCAGTTCTAAGCATCCAAAAGACCACCCAAATCCAAAATCCAGCGATTACTCAACTCTTCTGTCCTCCCACCGATAAGGAAGATGAGACTCAGAAGGTTTAAGCGATATGTCCCATGTCTGCCCCCGCAAAAAACCTAACTTATTAAAGCCTTTTCTCCTTCATGAACTTCCCACCTCTAACTGAAATCAAATCCATGCATTTCACCAGGCACCACACCATATCTCTCTCTGATTTCAACACGATGACCAGGGCCCCGACTGGCTCATATGACACCTCTGTGCGGGTCAGAAAAGGGCCCCTTGCTCCCATCAGCTGCAGCCCCTGTCAGGCTGGATCTCAGCCTCTGTGCCCCTGTGGGCCAGATGCCTCCATCTTGGTGCTGGCCTGCACAGCTGGTGTGAAGTCCCTCTGGATGGCTGCATCACTGAGGTGGCTCCCAACGTGAAGACATTCCCATTAAATACCACATCAACATTAGAAAGGACCAATGTGAAGGCTTGAGGGTGCCATCATCTTTGTGAAACCTTTCTCTGCCATGTCTGTGGCCATCAGCGGCGCACTCAGAGAGCACCTCTATCAATTCGGAGGCAAAGCTCAGTCCAGCTGGCTTGTCTTCCTCCTCACATCCAGGGTGACACCAAATCTTTCCAGTTCTCTTTTGAAAAATAACCTAAGTGTATTTTTTTTCCCTCCAACGACAACCTTCTGTTAGCCTGTGGATTTCATTCCCAGATTCCTGAAACAGATTCCCAGTCTGTTTTATATTTAGTCTCTTACACTTCCAGGTCTTCCAGCACGACAACAAGAATCAGATTTCCTGGCCACTGTGTTTTAATCATGTTAATCCCTTTCTCCAAATACTGCATCTGTTAAAAATAAAATAAAATAATTCCCAGGCTTTCATACTCTTCATCAGTTTTCACCCCACAAAAATGCCCCCAGTCATAGAGTGCTGCTGTAGGGTGATTTGTACAGGAGACCTGAGACAGAACTTAGTGTTCGTTCATGAGATAGGGTTCCCTTTGGATCAGCACCTGTGGCAGAGTGGGGGCAAGCAGGATTGGGCAGGAGATACAGGTATGACATACACCTGAGAGCCTTAGCCAATCCCATGGGGGCTCTGGAGCTGGCCAGCATTATCCCACTCAGAGCCAAAATGGCTGGAGGTAACCGTAGGCAAGGCAGGCTCTGCAACAGAGACCTTCCCCAAAGAGACTAAGAGGCAGAGGCTATGTGTTGAAGATGTCAGCAGCTGGAGATCCGCCCTCCCCAGAAGAGGATTTGGTGTCCACCTCTCTGTGTCCACCACGGCCAATTCCTTGTGCCATTTGGATCCACATATTCAGGGAGCAGGTTTCCCACTGTTCTACCAAGTATCTCTTTTGAGAGGAAGCTATGGAGAGCAAAGTCACTGGGATGAAGCACAGCCCCTGCCCCAGTCCCTGCTCCAGCCCCTGCCTCTGCCCCTAGACCCACAGCTGACACCTGTCATCTCCCTGCCCCATTGTCCAGTCTCGATCCCTTCACCCCAGGTAGTGCCTCTGCTGGTACAATAGCATATCTGGTGGCATGCACTAGACCCACATCTCTGAGAAACCTGGACCCCCCTGGTCACTGTGCCCTTATCAGGCGAGGGTCCCTTTAGAGTCCCTGCACTTGTCCCTTTACCATCACAATGAACAACCTACAACAGACGCCCAAGTGGATCACTTAGATGTCACACCTTTCCTCCCCACAGCTCTGCCTCCTCTGCTGATCAGAACCAGTTACTCTGCCAACATGTGACTCCACGTCTTGCCTACAGGTCCCTGAAAACAAGAAACCCAAAGTGCCCAGACAGGAGCTGTAGATCCGAGTGAAATGGCACTACTGCTGTGCCCCTGGCAGAAAGGCCGCCTCAGAGGAAGAGGACTTCGGACCCTTCTGAACCCTGATGTGGGGGTAGACCAGCCACCCCTTTCCATCTAGCCAGCCATCTAGCCATCCCATTCATTCAACAAATATTTATCGAGGGTTGCCTGTGAGCCAGTACAGAGAATGTTCCGTGACTATATGGGCATTTAAAACTGCTCTGCAATTCTCAGTCTCCACATGATTCTGTTCTCCTTGCAAACGGTAGGAGACAAGTGGTTCCATCTATTTCCCAATCATCTTAGAAAATATTTAGACTTGATGTATCGGAGGATTTGATTAGCCCAATCACTGCTATTACATTATTCAACTGGTTTTCAAGTCTCAGGTCTTCAACATCCTCCTCAGAAAATCAAAAGAAATTTTTCTCCATACTTCATGTAATCCTCTGACTCTATAATATTAAGACAAGGTCTTCTGCAAAGTTATCTTGAACTGATTTACCAAAAAAAAAAAAAAAGAATCATTCATCACCATCTCATTTCTTTCCATGACAAACTGTAATTCAAACTGTATCACTCCATCCATTCCAGTTCTCCTAAGCACCCTTCAGAGAAAATGTAGAAGTGTAGGGGTGGGGGAGAGAGAACAGGAAACACACTGGCCTTGGCATTCACGTTGCAACACTGAACTGGGCCTGGAGTATGTACTTCAATCTGAGGACTTTGGCATTCCTGATAACAGGGGGAAATTTTTCTGAAAGGGCTCTTGAAAACAGAGATCCTTCTCATTCCAGATAACACACAGACACAGACAAACTTGACAGCCCGAGGGAAAGGGGGTGGTGCTAGGCCCAGCGGGCAAAGGTTGGGGGATGGTGTCAGAAAGAGACTTTGCTTGCGGGGATGGGCGCACAATGCAGTGTGCAGGTGAGGTTTTGTTGAGTTGTACACGTGAAACCTGTATGGTTTTGTGACCCAATGTCACCCCAATAAATTCAATGAAAAATAATAAAATAACAACAACAAAAAAACACCTTGGCTCAAATCTCTTTCTGATAAACACCAAGGTCTCACTGTGTGATTAAGGAGTTTATTGATACAGTGCTAAAAATATACCCACTGAGACACACACCCTGACTCTCAAGCGGCCCGAGAGAAACGCTGAGGAGACTTTTACTGCAGCACGTCTGGTGAGAAAATCGGTTTTAGCTTCTCAGGCAAGAGATCATCTAAGAGTCTCTTTATTCAGTGACCGGACCCTAGCACACAAAAGAGGGAGAGAGAGAAATGAAAAGCTGGGTCACTGAAAAATATCAACAAAATTGGCAAGCCTTTAGCAAGACTGAAAAGATAGAGACAAGATATAAATGACCGATAACAGAAGGAAAAAAAGAGGATGTGACTAAAGACATTGAAGATGTCAGAGAGATCTGAGGGGAATACTATGAAAAAATTCTACACACCTAAGCTTGACAACTTAAATGATACGGACCAATTCCTTGGAAAACACAGACTCACTCAACAAAAAATTGATCAAATTACCTCTAATAATCATATAACTCTTGAGGAAATTAAATTTGTAATTTAAAAAGTAACCCCCCCAAATATTCCTAGACCCCGTGGGTTTTGCTGGATAATGCTGATGTTAGAATAGCACCAATTTTCCATAATCTCTTTTAGAAAACAGAAGAAGAGGAAATACTTTCTAATTCATTTTATGCAGTTAATGTTACCATGATCATCAAACCACACAAAGACTTATACACAAATATCCACAGCAGCCTAACTGGAAGCAACCCGAATGTCCAGAAACAGATGAGTGCATAGGTAAACTGCGGTAGAGTCAGACAACGGAACATTACCCAGCAGTAACAAGGAACAACACGACAACACGGAGCCATCTCAAAACCATTATGCTGAGTTGAAGGAGCCGCACCCAAAAGAGTCCATACTGGATATTTCTGCCGATACAATTCCAGACCACACAACAGTAATCTATACCGACAGGAAGAAGATCAGTGATTGTCTAGAGTTAAGGGGGGGATGGAGGCAGCAACTGACCACAAAGATCCCTGAGGGAAAGCGGGGTGGTGAGGATTTTCTGTATCTGGATTACAGGGGTGTGGGTTACACGGGAGCAGGCAGCTGTCAAAACTCGTCCAACCGGAGCACACTGGGCATGTAAGCTTCACCTCAATAAGGCTGATGAAAAATAAAGCCCAAAGCATTCAACAAATATATACCTACCAATATATTTCTGTCATAAGGCCAATTAAATTCTGTAGTATTCATGTATCAGGGGACCTAAAGAGGATGATACAGCTGACTCTTCAGTATGCTTCCATCGTACTTTTTCTGTTGTGAATAAAACCATGAACTCAGAATTTTTTATTGTGACCTTTTTGTTTATAAAGTTCATATTGTGGGAAGGTTGGGGATTACCAGTTCTTTAATTCATGAAAATTACAGGGTTGCTTTCATTCAAGAGTTCAAATTAAGACCCTTCCAAGAATGTGTGTGTGTGTGGTCAGGGCAGGGGGAGGTTCCTGCCCGAGCCAGGTACGGAGGGTACAGAGGGTACAGAGGGTACAGAGGGTACAGAGGGGAGAAGTCACAGTGCTCCGAATGTGTGGCAGGGAGGCAAGCTTGGTCATCCCAAGAGAGAAACTTCAGGACAGCTATTTTAAAAGGTGCTCCAATAACACACACTATAGACCTCATAGTATTTGTCCGTAAACCACAAAGAACCTATAAAAGGAACACACTGTTTGGTAAAGAGTGTAAGACATTAAGGATCTCTTTGTTGGTATTTTATCAGGCTTGGTAACTACAGCCACGTAGCAATACCTTATTACGAAGGGGCCAATTACCTCATTTCTTGATAGGTCTGAGGCCATCAACCCACACATTCTGGTCAAAACCATTTTCAGAAACCAACAAAAAAAAATTTTTTTCGGAGAAAGGGCAGGAAAGAAACATTATAAAATGTTAAACCTGGTTGCCTTTAAATGCCAAAAATATGGATATATTTTTCCCTAACTTCCCAATTTCCCAATATTGTTTTATAAGTATTACTTTTGCAATGGAAACGAAGAGTAAACATGTCATTATGGTTGGCATTTATTGGTAATGAAAAAAATTTCAGGGACAACAAATTATTCTGCTGCAATGTTCTAGCTTCTATAAATTTCTGTTATGTTTGCAAGAAAATTGCTGCATATTCTAGTCTTTTCTATTAATAAACAGAATGTGCCTTCCTATACCACAATTTTATCCCTGTTGGTTCCTGTTTCCGCTGCATGTGTCCAATACGTCAATGTTCCCTCCCACACACCGCAAGCCACAGACCATGCACGGTCACCTGGGGGAGGCGGGAGAGGTCACCTCTGATTCTGTCCCCCTGGGGAAGGAGTTTGCTCTAATTCATCCCAAGCTAGTTCATAGCTAATGCACTCAGGATGTTAGCGCATGAGGTGTTTTTATGCAGGAGGAAATATCGAGCATCCCAAAGCAGCTTAGGAAATGCAATTTACAAATTGCATACAATTACAGAAATGACTCCCCTGCCCAGATGAAGAAGGTCATCTTTGAAACTGGTGACATTTAGAGATGGTACTTGATGAGCTTACAAAGGCCTTGAGCACTGAAAGAAGGCATAATTTGCCATCCTTTGCTGGCAAGAAAGGTTTTCCATGATCTCTCTACACCTCCAAAAGGTGAGTAAGTTTCAACAAACACCAACAGGCTGCCCTGCCAGAATTCAGACGGATGGGTTTGAAAATATTTTTATCCTTCCCTTCTCAATAGATCATAAAGGAAAAATGGTCAAGAGTACAGCTGGTTTCTGGCTTTGGAAAGCGTTTAGGGGGGTCGGTCCACACTTGGAACAACCATCTAATTTCTTTAAAATAACTCTCAAAAATATCTTTAAGCTTTTTTTTGGCAAACCCTCCACTTATGTCTGAGCTCAGGGAAGATCAAGCAGTGGTCTGGGCTCCTGGAATCAGGAACATCCTCAGATCAGGGTGATTTTTCTCATGGTAACGCTGCTGGTGCCTTGCTACCAAGAGCCAGAATTTAGACAGGAGAACATTCTGCCCTCAACTCCATTCAAGACCATACTAGGGGTTCACATGAGTGTGTCTTTTTAGTGTGCAAAATAACAAGTTGGGTAAGTTCACAGTGGATTCTAGAATTGAATGGGGAGCAGACTACATTGGCTATTCAGAAAGGAGGAGACCGGTATTCACTGAAGGTCCTCTGTGCCCCATGCACTTGACACCCATTATGCCCTTACCCTTCACTGCTGGCCCTGAAATCAGAAGCGGCAGCAGCACTTGGGGATGTGTTAGAAACTCAGAACCTCGGGCACCATCCAGGCTGGCATTTTAACAAGAGCCTCAACGTTGCTTTATGTCATTCCATCTTCACCAAAATCGCGGTCATATGGAAAATTGTCCCTATTTTACATTAGGAGATGAAAGAGCAGGTATTTACATAAAAGTCACACTACAGTAATGAGTAAAGCCAGATTTAGGCTCATTTTAAAAGCTGTCAGATTTCCACTCTGCTAGGTGAATCCTAAACTAGCCCAGTGCCTAAGACTTGGGTTTCCGCCCAGGCTCCACCATTCCTATCTTTCTGGCCACACACACAGCAGTTAACCTCCCTGGGCATCACTCTTTTGTACTCCTTACTTCACAGGACGTCTACCAAACAAATGAAATTAAAATACGTGAAAACACTTTGCAAAGGATGTAGCACTGACCAAAGTTAACCTGCTTGCAGAATCTTACATGGGACTCTTTCTTTCTTTTTTCAGATTTTACTTATTTATTTTTAGAGAGAAGGGAAGGGAGGGAGAAAGAGAGGGAGAAAAACATCAATGTGTGGTTGCCTCTCACATAGCCCCCACTGGGGACCTGACCCACAACCCAGGCATGTGCCCTGACTGGGAATTGAACCAGCGATCCTTTGAAACCCACACTCAGTCCACTGAGCTACACCAGCCAGAGATACATGGGACTCTTTCTTAACTCAGTTTTTGCCAAGGCGGAAAGACCAGGAGCAGAACACTAGACGCCATGTCGCCCAGTGAGAGATCAGACTGCCTATGCGGTTTTGGAAGTGACTAGGTCAGCCTTGGCCCACCACCCACCACAGGGCATAAGACGTTTGAAAGGGAGAGATTTTTCTCTAGAATGTGTTTTTAGGGGATGGGGTGAACATCTTTTCTTTACTTATGACTAGAGGTTCCTACCTCTTTGGAGGTGCCTTCTCTTTGGCACCCAGTCTCAACCCCTCCTCTCTGGCAATCATCAGTTTGTTTCCCATATCCTAAGTCTGTTCCTGTTTTGTTTTATTTATTCATTTGTTCTGTTTTCTTTTTAGATTCCACGTACGAAAGTGAAATCATACAGTATTTGTCTTTCGCTGTCAGCCTTATTTCACATGGCAAAACACCCTCTACATTCATTTATGTTGTCACAGACGGCAAGCCTTCACTCTTTTACGGCTGAGTAACATTCCACTGTGTACATGTACCACATTTTTTATCCATTCATCCATCGAGGTGCACCTAGGTTACTTCACATTGTTACCAATGACTTGAATGAGGACAGCTTGACTGCCCATAAAGTATGTGATAGCATCAAGATAAGAGGCCAGGCTAACTGACTAGATGATGGAGATGGCTGGTTCTAATACTACAATGAGTTACAAGGGAAAATTAATGCACTATCCTCAGGTATGAAGTACATATATAGAGATATGTAAGTGCACAGCAAGGGGCACTATTTTTAAGAAGTCACAGTTAAAGAGGAACCTTGGCAAACTAAAGAGCTTCCCAAAGGAGAGAGATCTAGATGGGAGAGAATCCAGTAACTTGATAGGATAGGGGCTGGGACCATCTAGGGTGAAGCTGAGAAGACTTTGGGAGGTTAAGACCACCCTTTGAATAAGTTAGAAGACAGGTAAAGAGCCACCAATACATTTCATAGTCCGATTCCTACAGAAACCAATGGACTGCAGTCCCCGACACCCTTCTGTAGCTAAGATTCTGTGTTTCACCCCCGGGCCTACCCAGACCCTCCCCATCCAGCACCTCTGCCAGCCTGGAAACTAATAAACACTAACAACTGGTTTGGAAAGCTCTAACATTAAAGTCTTCCGCTTCAAAGCCAGCACTGGCTTTCACATTGACTTGTAACTTGTCTTTTGTTTCCTCGGGCTCTTGTGAAAAGAGGTGCCTGCCCACAGAGACGTTACCATCTCTCAGACGAAAAGGCATAGTGAAATCCATGCCTGAACTTGAACTAGCTCAGCAATTTCTCATCAGCTCCCTTTGGCAGGAGCACATTCCCCAAGTCTTTTTTCAAAAAAAGTTCCAAGAACCAATCCCTCCTCTCCCTTTCAGGACTTTTCATTATTGAATTGAGGAGCAAGAAGTGGCAAACGTATTCAGTGATGGAAAAAAATAACAGTCATGAATTCTTATGACATTTAAGAAAATGAGATAAACTCCAGGTAACTATTCCAAAGGTTGAGTCTTTGGCCACTTTTTTCCCCCTTGCATAACCATGAACAGTCAAGACCTAAAGAGTTCCATGACACAAGACTGGGCATTTGAGTGACAAGCGCAGACAGCGCCCGGTGGTGAGCATTCACTGCAGACCCATCCAAAATATTCCATTTGGGAAAACCAACACAAGCAAGTCAATGAACTTTACAAGGGAAAGGAAAAAAAAGAATTCAAACTTTCTCTTTCTCAGTGTGTACCACTGCGAGAACTGATGAGACTCTACTTCCAAGAAGACCATTAATTTTTACAGGGTCAGCACGCTTTTCACAAACTGCAGTTTTATGACCCCATGCTCAGCACTGGAAACACTTATATTCAAGAGGAAATTCTGAGCTCTTGCAAAGGGGAAGAACAGGATCATATTTAAACCATTCGATCTATTTTTAAAAACACTGTATTTAAGCCTACAGAACAATGTCTTTTAAAGTCTTTGAAATCATCTTTGGTAGGATGTCCCCTAAGTGTCATGTCTGGCTGTGTCTCCCTTTGTCTCACCCCGAAGCATGTTCTGCACGTGTGTATGAAGTCAGATCACTGCGTGCCACACTCACAACCCACATACCAACAGAGATGCCTTGGGCCCCAGCGTGAATTAATCTGCCACCTCCCACATCTTCTTTTGGCCAGAGAGGGGCAGTCCATGTGATTAAAGGGGTAAGAGAGAGCTCCTGCCAAGAAAGGTCAAAGGAGCCAGAGGTGTTTCACCTACAGAAGAGGAAGAGTGGCTTGAGGGGAGTTCTGTACGTCATTAAGATTTTCTTGATAAAAGTAACATAGAAACCAACCAGCCACCCAACTCCATGTCTTCAGGAAGCCAGCAGAAGGAGACACACTCGACTATGTAGAGAGTTTGTCTTTGGACACAGGAAGGTCTTTTCCAGGTTGGAGTGACGAAGCGTTGAAATGATTTCTGGGAGGTGATAGAGCTGTCTTCCTGCAGAGCTTCCATGAGAAGAACGCTGGCCCTGGGTCTTGAATCATTTACACAATGAACATCTGTGGCTAAAAAGCAGAATTTGGGGCTTGTGGCCCAGTAACACCAGGCAGGGATGAACCCTCCCCCAACCATGGAAAAGTATGCCCAGAACCTGCTGTGATTCAGTCCTGATGCTTAGCGACCTTTCTCAGCAGGGTGCTCCTCTCTGTAGGCTCAGAGTCCATACAGTAAGTTCAGGTCTTTCTCTGTCCTCACAGGAGCAAGGACACACGATGCCCTTGCAGGGTCCTAGCTTCCTGGCATATGAGGTGCGAGCTTGCACCCTGGTGCTCTAGCCAAGCTTTTCTTCCATGTCCCCTTTTTTATCCACCTCCATGACTCTCCCAACAGTGGATACAAAAGGCTCATGTTTTGGGGGGATCTCAAAGGTATCAGCATCAAATTCAACTGATCTCAAGAAGGACATTTTACGGTGACTCCAGCTCTAGGCTCACTGTTGGGCAGGTACACAAAAAAAGTGTCAGTCATGTGACCTGCCTCAAGTCGCTAAAATGTTTTAAGTAAAACAAGCATACTCCTATCAGAGGAGAGAGACAGCTTTTGTTAAACACTGATGTGACAGAGTGAATAAGTACCAAAGAAACCAGAGATGACAAGGACACCTGTGAACTGAGAAGGGCTTCATGCAGGTCATGAGACATGGTTTGGAAACCAGAATACCTCTCTGAGCTAACTTACCACCAATTTGTCCCAAATTGACCCACACTCTCTTGCTCTCTGCAAGGCATGCTGACTGATGCCCACAAGTAGCTGATCACGTTTAGCTTGTAGGTGGCTTGTCTTATTTCTAAGTGGGAGCATTTTATAGCAGCTGAATGTTTTTACATAGTTTTTCATGTTTTGGTTTTAGCTTTAGTGTCTTTACATAGAAATCCAACTGGAAAGCATGGTTATATATAAAAAAAAGACACCATGAGGTCTAACCCCTGAACTCATATTCAGAAAAAAATAAATTAGACTTGGCCATACATTATGTTTTCAGTCACTCATTATGCATTCACTTATAAGTTTTAAAGATAAAATAAAACACTGATGTTGAAATATATGTACTATCATTTTTAATATTTCCCTGCTTTCAGTGACTTAATTAACCTGTCAACTACTTCCCCATGACATTGGATAGCAGGGTTCTTCTTGCCAAAAGTGAAATGAGACACCCTGTACCAGAGGGGAAAGAAATGGATTCTGGCTTTCACTTTCCACTGGAAACTGGTCAACCCCGTTCCTTCCCAGCCCCAGTGCTCAATTCCATAAAACAGCAGGTAAAATGGGTCTCTCTGCGTTCCCTTCCAGACTTGAAGTTCGAGGAATCTGTGACACCAGTTTTCATGAGCACTCTGTGCACTGCAAGCCCATAAGAAATTCTTGTTAAATAACAATCATTTGCACTTTTTACCATCTCAACGTAGCATACCTTTAAATGTTCCCAGGCTCCAGCACCCTGGAGCCGATCTTTTTCCAACCGACCCCTTTTTCTCAACAGGAACTGGAGGTTCTTGACTTTGATCTTCATTAGGTTTGAAATGAGGAGAGCAGGGTGTGTGAGGAAAAGATTCTTCTTACAAAGGGGGGAAGAGGAGAGTTATTAGAAGCTACTCACTTTGGGCAAAAACAAATCCTTGATACTTCTGGCACATGCCTCAATAAGAGAGATGAGAAATACAGTAAGTTCTCTGCATAAATACGGTATGCATCTTTCCCAGCAAAGAAGCTCTTCTATATCCTCAGCTGGGGAAAAAAGGAAAAGAACTTGAAAACGCAGATAAAATGAGGAGGACACTAAATGCAATCTGATATCCTGGATTGGGCCCTGCAAATAAAGAGGACATCAGTGGGAGAACTGGTAAACTCTGGATAAAAACTGTAATCTAATTGAGAGCAAGGTACCAAGGTTAATTTCTCGGTTTTGAAAGATGTGCTCTGGTTACACAAGATTTGAAAATGAGGAGGAGCTGTGCATACCACATATAGGAACTCTCTGTGCTGTCTCTACAACCTTTCCACGAATCTAAAATTATTACAGAATAGAGTGTTTATACCAAGAAATAAGAAGAAACGAGAGGCTCAAAAGACAACAGAGATCTACAGAGAAAGAGAGGGCTTGATGGCAAGAGGCAGGTGAAGAAAGAGACAGGAAAGGAGATGTAAAGAGGGAAAAGCAGAGAGAGATCTGGAAGTGATGAGTCCATTGTCACTTCACTGGAAGTGAAGAACCACAGCTCAATCTTAGTCTGCGTTTATTTCTTTAGTGGCCTTGGTACTCTGCATCCTTTGTGTTCACATAGCTGTCACCTACAGGAAGGAGAACGTGAGTATTCAACAGCTTTCTGTTCAAATGCTGTAACAGGGGTGTCCAACGTTTTGGCTTCTCTGGGCCACACTAGAAGAAGAGTTGTCTTGGGCTACACAGTAAATATACAAACACTAATGAAAACAAACAAACAAACAAAAATCTCATCATGTTTTAAGTAAATTTATGACTTTGTGTTAGGCTGCATTCATAGCCATCCTGGGCTGTGTGCAGCCCACAGGCCGCAGACTGGACACCCCCGTTACAGTGACAGAAGCACCCCCCCTCCCCACTGGCTGCTACATCAACTACCACCAGGAGAGGAAGAAATTCTGCAGTTTATACTTTACTGCATAAAACAAGATTTAGTAATTAAGGGTAACCCATGATGTCACGCTCGTCTACAGTCTCAACAAGAGGAATTATTTTTCCAGCAAAACTGGACATCTCCCTAGGTCACCCCCACTCCCTTGCTTTGATATCAAGGTTCTCTGAAAAAATGCCTTTTTTGCCCTGATCCTGTTACCCTTGGACTTGGAGATCACCATGTGTCGCCCAGGGGAGGGAAAGTCACCCACTGTCCTACTCACAGCACACAGAACCCCGTAATGGTAACTTTTTGCTGTCCTTTCACTGGAACGGTTCCCTTCCGGGAGTTCAGGAGTAGTCATGGCCCAAAGGACATTTCCATAAGTCATCAGGACCAAACTGGGGGCATAACATAGTGGTCACATCCTTCACAGTGGTAGAGCTGTCAGCCTAGGATGGCAGTCACCAAGTAACTCACACATGGGCAAATGACAGGATATATGCTGTCCACTGAAGAGATAGTCACAGATGAAGCTTCTATGGGCTGTTCAGCAGACACACAGTAGTAAATGCCAGGGGTCTCTTCGGTTACCTGTCCCTTTCTATCTGAGTCTCTCATTAAGGACCATTAGAGCCAAGGTGGCAGGTGGCAGAAAGAAAAGAAAATGGTCTAAGAAAGTACATACTTCAGGGTCTCCTGAGGACATATGACCACGGTAAGAATTATTGTTCATCTTTTAAGTGCCAGCACCTCATGCATAGTCCTATCCTATATTCTGTAAGACTGGTTTAATTGAGTCAAGTAGAATCAGATAAAAAATACGATTTCTGTGCTCAAGTTTCCCATCTCACCGGGTTCTTTCATGATTCGAGCACTGAGCCATAAGAATCTAATGAGAAGCATGAGTGCGTACCAGTCAGAGCAGGAAGCAGGGCAAGACCGCCCCTCTCACTCACGCCATTGTCATCTATGAAGGAACACTGACAGTGGGCTGCAGAGCCTGTGGAGCGAGGAGCAGACTGGACAGACTGCCGTGTGGTCACGAACACCAAGCAGATGTGCCGGTGCCTCCCTGGGGGAAGGCAGCCACTGGCAGGCAACTCAGCCAAAGCGGTACTCTTGGGAAACCTTGAGGAGCCGCAGGCAGCGGCACACTTCTGCCTTCTAAAACACAGATTCAAAGGTGCTTCCGCCTCATGATGTTCACTTCAAAGGAACTGAGGCCTCTGTGGTTCAAATTCCAAACTGTTAATCAACTCTTAGGGTGCTGTGTGAGCTGCAAAACTAGGCATCCGGGGCTGTGCTCCATGTCTACCTCGAAGAGTATCTTCATTGGAAATGAAACAGTGATTCACATGTGGAATGATCCTACACAGTCAGGCCCCAGAGTGTCACTGGAGCAGAAGGGGAATGAAAGAGAGAGAAAAAGAAACATCTCCTGTTTTCCATGGCTTTCAACAGATCTATGCTCCTCCCTTGGGAACCTTCAATGAGGCTTCAGTGGCAGCAGGCAGGCAGAGGTAAGTGCACCTGCGTCAGGGAGCTCATCTGGGATGCTGGGGGACCTACTGATCTCCTAAAAGCATCTGGAGTCCCAGACACCTTGTGGGAGTTAAGGAGGGCAAGCGGAAAGGTTCATCCCATCCCCAAGGGCAGAATAAAACTAGGAGGTGATTGCTCAGCTCCTGGGAGCAGAGGAAAGTACCCTGTTGCCTTGTGTGGGTGGAATCTGAGCAAGCGGGAAGCAGATCTGGAAATCCAAAGTTGTCCATTGCTTTTGCTACTCGGTGACATTTGAGAGAGAAAAAAATCACTCGTTCCTTCAGTTTTCTCCCTCTGAGAACACAGCTCTCTACATTAGGAACATGGTTATTCAAGAGATATCCCTGAGATCCACGCCCGCTAAGTAACGCCGCCTTATAGTGAGGCTTTGCTGGCCCTTCTCTTCTTGGCTCGCCTTGAATGGCATCCAAGGTCAGCCTACATTCCATCCAAATTGAGACATTATAGCGAGGTCTTGGCATTTGTTTAAAAGTCAAAGGGAAAAGCACCCGTTCGGCTCCAGTAACATGTTATAATTTCCATCAGTTATCATCAGAAAGCAGCTTATTTTGACCACTTTATGATATGCAACCCCTGAAACTAAGACATTCAACTAGGAAAGCTGAAATGATTACTGAAGCTGGCCCAGAATCCACAGAGAAAAGTTGCTTCTATGTCAGACATTAGGAAATGCTGAGTATAATTCAGAGATCAGCAGTCTACGAGCCAGGATCTGGCCTACTGCCTGTTTTTATAAAGTTTTATTGAAAAACAGGCATGCCCATTCATTGACTACATTCATCATACGTCGGCAAAAATTGAGCAGCTACCATGGAAACCATGTAGTCCACAAAGGCGAAATATTTACTATCTGGTCCTTTACAGAAAAAAAAAAAAGTGCTAGCCCTCAGATAAGCTATAACTTGCTCTTCCAAACAAGATAGCTTGACTCTGGGACTGAGGAGCACAACCCTGCACAGACAGAACCACTTCTGAGTGGCCACGGGGGAACCTTACCTCCGGAGGCACGTGCATTACTCTGCCAACAGCCTCGATTCTCGCTCCCCGTTGGGCAGAGGTCTGCCGTTTCGCCATAGTGGTGCCAGCACAAAGTCAGGAGAATGCCCAGGGTTTGCTGAGGGTTGAATGTAGAGGAAATCTGGCTCTCCAATGGCTTTTGTTTGAAGAATATTTAAATACACACTGTGGCTTGCTAAAAAGATGATGGGCATGTGTGTTTTCTTCAGAAGGAGGTGAAGAGTCTCATAAAATGATTTTTATTTACGTGGAAGTCATCTGCAGGTGGTAGAAAGGCCATCAGGGTTTTCAATTGTGTTTTTTTTTTTGTTTATCTGTTTGTTTGCATTTCAAGCAGCCTGTTTTTACTTTCAAAAGGGAAAGTAAAAGGAATGATCCTCAAACCCTCTCAGCAGAATTCCTTGCACACTAAATGCCCTAGTTGATGCTCCTTTTCTGACTCAGCGCATTTTATGTGTCTTTCTATATTATCTGTTCAGTTAGAAGAGACTGAAGAAAAATGAATAAAATGAATTCTGTTCAATAGGTGCCTTTCGGTTGTTTTTACATTGCCTAACCAAGTCCCTTGGCCTCAGTCACCCGGGTCTTGGGAGCTTTGTTCTCGCTGGACATCCTTCACTCGAATCCCCAAAGCCTCATATCCTGTTTTTCACTCTTTCCCTTGATTTCAGCAGATGTTGTCAATTAATGTGTCTAAGAGCTTAAGATGTTTCAATTATTGACTGAAGAAACAGGCTATTTCCACTGTGTGGCATTCCTCACAGTTACTGTCCATTTGTCACTTGCAAGAGTGTGGCCATCAAGATAAATAAATTGCAAACTGAAATATGCCGAATGACCAGGCTGCGCAGATTCGGATTCTGGGGGTCAGGAAGCAGAAATGCCACCGTTGTCCCATTTTTACTACCCATCAAAACAACTTACAAACTCTCACTTGTCTGAAGGGATCCAGGCAAAGCTTCCTTGTTTTTAAAAAGCTGCCACCCACCCTTGTTTGAGGGTCAAAAATACAGTGTTAATAAAGAGGTAGGCTCTGAACGGGTGCTGAGTGCAGGGAAAGGACAGTGGTCTGGTCTGGCTGAATGCGAGGTCGCTGGGGAAGGTGGCGGAAGCTGAAGCTGGAGCAGGCGAGCTGAGCCCTGGTTGCTGGGTTAAGGTCCTTGGCACTTATTCTCCAGGCCACAGAGAGCCAGTGAAAATGTTTAACTAAGTCAGGACAACTGGGTTCTGGAGCTCCATTCATTTCTCATTAGCTGGCTGATGGTTGGACATTTGGCCAGTTTGTACTTAAGATTTACCAGCAGTTCCAAGAGGAAGGCCAAAACCCTACTTTATATAACCCGCAACATGCTCCAGAGGAGCGATGAGATGTGCTTGTAAAATGTGTGGAATAATACGATTTCACAATTATCCTCCTGTTCGTCCCACCGAGTTTAGCAGAGTAGACCAAATTGCCAGGACTGCTACTTACTATGTCACTTACCTAAGCTTCGATTTCCTCTTCCCCAAAGTTAGAGATAATAGTAGTACCTACTTCAGTCTACTAAACAATAAATGTTGAGGGTGGAAATTAAATATGGTAATTCACGTAAGGCATTCGGGACAAGGATAAGGTTTGACACGTGGTAAGAGAAAGGGGTTACTT
This sequence comes from Macrotus californicus, assembly GCA_007922815.1. Classification (NCBI taxonomy): domain Eukaryota; kingdom Metazoa; phylum Chordata; class Mammalia; order Chiroptera; family Phyllostomidae; genus Macrotus; species Macrotus californicus. The sequence goes on from VMDR010001818.1 coordinate 73,261, forward strand.
AGCTTGATCGCCATCTTCATCAATGGCTCACAACAGGAATCTGAGGTGGTGTGAAGGGCCCAGCAACAACTTTACCCCTCGTCACGAGGAAGCGCGGGCCGAGAAAATTCTGTTGGAGGAATTTTCCCAGTTGACAGGTGCCGTTCTGAGCTTGAGGAGCACTGCACATAGTAGCTGCTCAGCAAACGTTGGCTCCATCTTTCAATAAGCATTCAACAAACATATGTTGAAGACCTGATATATGCCACATGGGGTAGAATATAACATGGAATAAGACAATCTAAAGTTTGGGTTTTACAAGCCAGTAAACAAGGAGAATGATGAGTGGGGGGTGGAGGGTGCCGAAGGAACACAGTTCAGAGCCACCTCGTCCCACCCAGGAGGGCTTCCTGGAGGAAATAACGTCTAAGCAAGACTTGAGGCAGAAGAAACTGGTATGTAAAGCCGCACGGGGCAGGATGCATATTTCATTAGCGGCAATGAGACGAGGGAAGTCTCAGAGGAGTGAGGATCACAACCATCCACAGACTGAAAGAACAGTTATCTGGCTGGACAGCAGGCCGTGGGGGGCGGGAGTGGATATGGAGGCGATAAGGAATATCATGGCTGAAGGCACTGAACATCGGTGGAGGCATTTGAACATCATCCAAAGGTGTCAGAAAACAGAAGGTTTCAGGCAAGGGAGCGTGATATAACAACTGAAAACAACGAGGTCGCCCTTGCCACACGTGGAGGCCGCAGTTGTCTGCCTGAGAGATGGCGGCGACTTCTGCCTTTAAACCTGAACATTGTCTTGGAAGAGCATCCGAAAACAGGGTGTCCCCAGACAGGTTTGAGAGATTCGGGGGAAGGGGCCGTGGTGAGGGCCTGAGGATGATGCCACAGGTTTCCAAGGCTGGAGGGAGTCCTTGTTCTAATCACCAAGATCCCGCTGTGTTCAGTGCTCAGGAGCCAGACTGTTCAAATTACAACCACTGCACGTGGCAGGGACAAACGTCTGCAAGATGTGATCGATATGTGTTTTGAACACATGTATATATATATATTTTTTTTTAACTTACGTGCTTGCCATCGTTCCTACCTCTCCCACCCTCACCTGTCTTTTTAAAAAAGATACATTCAGCCTGTATAACTTCCTTTGCTACCAAGAATGCAGAAAAAAACCTGCAGCAGAAAAATCGAAAGACATCTGAGAGACACAGTTGATTTGCTTAACAAGCAGTTGATCCAGAAAGAGGAGGAAAGGGGCAAGAAATGTAACTATGTTTGTAAAAGCTGAGGAAATCTTGACGTGGCTGGAGAGATATGTGGGGCGCAATAAAGTGCAGGGGATATTAAAAATGAGATATGTGAAGGAAAACACTTTAACAAGCGTCCCTGTGTTATGAATGATGTAATGACATAAAAGCGCATTAAGATTTCATTTGCTTCTCGATTATTTTCAAGGCGCGACAGGTGTTTCTTTGTGTCACCATGCTGAGGTGGGACGCACGGGACGTGTGAGCTATGCAAAGGTCGGTGCTTATAAAATGAAGCTTCCCCAGGACGTGGAGACCCGTTTCCAGAAATGTCGGTTTAGAATTCTTACCAAAGAGGAAAGAAAAAAGGGGGTGGGGGAGGAATAGTCTTTTTTTTTTTTCCACAACCAAACGCATAGGACATAAAATAAGACTTTTGGAAGACTCTAGTTTTTCCCTTCTAATGTACACTCACTCAGAGTATTCCACAGCTTCATGGTCTTGGGAACCACGAATGAAAATGAAGCTCCAAGGGAAGATGCAGACCCGGGACCCCCTGGGCAGCTCCCTGAGAGACGGGAGAGACCTGACGGGACAATCACTTGCTGCTCAGAACAGAGCGGAGCAGGAATGTGCCTTCTTTTGCTGCCTAAGATACTTTACATAAATGAATCAACCAAAGGGTGGAAGCCAAATCAATTTAGCAGACTCAAGTATGATATCTAAGAAATGAGAGAAAAATACAGCTATATAAACCCACAAAAATTTAATGGTGTTCTATGAGGAATCCAAATGTATTTTTGCCTTTTATTACCAGAAACTAATTCTTTCAAGCAAACGCCTACTCAACCTGTTGGAGAACAGAAAGGTCTGGGAGCCGAAGAAAGCAAGCAGCCCCAGGGGTACAGGGCCAGGCATTTGTGGGGTGGGGGGCGGGCAAGAAGAGGGCTTTTCTCTACAAAGTGATGGCTTTGTACTAAAACATAAAGTTACATTGTTTACATATAAGGATTGGGGCTTGGTATGTTTTGTTATTTTCATTTTAGAAACAGTAACGAGCTTGTCTCCGAACAGTCTACCTAGTCCACTGTCGAGGAGACAGCGGACTGGGCGTCACTGAGAATGCTGCACACGGCATTGGCACGTCCCTGCGAGCGGCCCACGGCCTGGTTTCCTTCTAGACCCAGAATGGGGAAAATGGGCAGTAAAGGAGAAATCGTGTGTAAGAAAGAAAGTACTTTGGCTATGGGATCTTCACGGGTCTTCACATTCACGGGAAAGCTGAGATATTCTATGTCAAAACCTTAACGTTCAGCTATAAAGGAGAATCAATGTTGAATATGCATCAGTGGGAGAGTTGTGTCACTCCATTGCGTATGCTAAGGCTAAGCAGCAGGGACCAGCTCCCATCAGAATGTCACAGCAAGACGCTTAGACCACTCCAGAAACTGTGAGCGGTCTTACTTCATCAGCACCACAGACCCATCCATGAGTGCACAAGGAACTCCCTCTCCCCCGTAGTCCCCAGGAAGAATGGAAAAACTAGGGTCTAATCCCTGCATGGCCCAATCCCTGAAGACCAAGCAAGCTGTCAGAAAGAAAAATGTTCAGTGGTGAGTTCGGAACAATGATCAATGACTCAATCCAGACATCAGCAACAGAAAATGCAGGTGATTATGAATCTGAACACATTCAAGATGAGCAACACATTCTCCCCGATCCCTGGCTGCCCACAAGAGAGAATCAGAATCAGAAATAGGGTCAGAGAGCATTATCATCTCACTCCCTATTTATTGCCAAATGATGATCTCGACTTCATAAGGCAAAGACAGCAAATAAATGAGCATTTTTATCTATCAGCAAACTGAGTAAGGGAAGCTGCCTTCCCACAGATTCCTGAACCATTCATGAGCACCCAAACGCAGAGGTCCCTACTCCCAGTCCAACACTTATCCCACGAGACTGTGAAGTTTCCTGCGGCCATGCCTCCAGAAAGGGCTAGAGCTGTCTATATTTCTCCTTTGTGACATGAGGTTTTGGACAAGATCCTTCTTTGTTGGGGAAGGGACGTTGTCTTCTGCGCTGTAGGACAGTCAGCAGCATCTCTGGCCTCAACACACTGGGTGCCAGGAGCATCTCTCAGTTGTGATGACTAAAACCTCCTCCGGACGTTGCCAGGTGCCCCCTGGTGGGCAGAGCTGCCCAGGTGATAATCAGTGGGCTAGAACAGTATTAACTTAGCACTTAAATTAAGAACAAAAGGATGTAAGTTCATCTCAAGGATTTAACTGTGCTCTTTTGAAGAACATACCACCTGTTAGTAACCCTATGATACTTGTTAGGATTACTTGTTAGTGACCCTATGATAACCCCTATTATAATGTTCTAATCTATATGAGAGTTTAACATGAGTTCAGTCATTTTTTTTTGGTGGCCATTCAGCAACATGGGGGTCCCCTGACACAGACAAAGGTATTAATTACTTTTAAGCCCAACAGCAACCGAACACTAATAGTCCACTTGTCCAGTAGAAGCTGTGAAAACGCAGCATCTCCTAATCAATCACTTGGCATGACCTGTTTACTCGGCACATTCTCGACACACGGGAACTGTCCGGTCACACCAGGTGATGAGTGGATAAAGTGGGACCTGGGAGCATTCTCAGGCACCATTGAGTTCTGAGGACCTTTAGATTAATAGGGATGCCAACCAGGAAAAGTGGGATTATTCTCAAGTCAGGTCACGCTTGTAATACACACCAATGCCACACATAAATCCTGACTCAGGGCACCTAAACATCTGACACTGTCTGTAAATCCTTTGTAATTATCATCCTGGACCATCAACTAGTTGGAAAGGGCTTTTCATCATAGATAGCTGGAGAATAATAATAACTCTTCACGTAGAATATTTTAACTCTGAATTTTACAATCTTGGCAAAATTGGACCAGGCTTGTTCATCGAATATTACAGAAACAGAACTATCATTGATCCATCACTTGTATCATATTTGCAGAAGATATTAGGGGAAGGCTATAGGTCTAGACTTATTGTGATAGGTTTTTTAAGGACATCTTCATTATGGACACAGGAATGTAAGAAACACCACTCTTAGTTGGGGGCTGAGAATCTTCCAGGAATAACACCATCACAGGACATACAGTAAGAGACTGGCATTGTTTCTTCGGGCAATATGGTTGTGTAAGGTTTGGATGCATAAAAACTAAATATTTTCAGAGTTACTTAAAACCACATTGTCTTGTTTTCACATGGAATCATCCAATCAGAACGTGAAGTTCTGTTCCTCCTGGAACACTAATTCCAGGGAGACAAATTTTCTGGGGCTGAAAATCACAGTTGATGAATGCTTTTCAGAGGAGTGCCAAGGTAAGGCATCCTTATTCATATAGCACTTTTAAACGTAAGATCCACCTCTGAGTGACCGTTGGGTGTCCATTCATTTCCAGTCCTGGCAAAGGAACCACAGATGACAAGAGCACCCTGCTGCAGAGAACTACATGCAGCAGCATAACCCTCCCGGACCATCAGCAGCAGGGAGACGCAGCTGTCTCTCTGAACAAGGCGAGTACTGTGACCTCAGTTGAACAGAAATGTATACACATCACCACCATTCCTAACCTCAATCCGCCAAAGACTGAAGTCAAACCCTGGGATTAAACAACGCCAAATGATAAAACCTCTTCAGCTTGTCCGTGAGAAAAATAATGGATGATTCCAAACCTGAAACAGACGACCGTTCCAGGATCGGTCAACTGAGAAATCACTGGCTTATATAAAAGATTACGGTTTAGGTCTATCAGAAAGAAAAGCTTGAGCTGGAGGGATAAGACGAAATGTATTTGTTACATGGTATACACAGTGTTTCTGTGATATAATGTAACAGTCTCAATTTATTCCTAAACAAATGTCACTTTGCTAATAAACATGTTGCAGCCATGTTGGCAATGATAGTATGAGAAGCCTTCTGATCTTGCCTGGTTTTGTATATTAAATGGCTCTCCATAGGGAAGAACAGTGGGCACAGAACCATGAGAATGTGGTTGGTGTTGGACATTTGCCTTAAGCACAGCCTGCAAAGAAAAGCCATTTGTGTATGGAAAAGCAATAATCTAGTCAGAAGCAAGCTCCTGTGTGTTTTGCAATCAAAGGGATAGCTGCGAGCTCTGACTTGCTTGCCAACATTACAAGGAGCTGTAAAAACTTGAAACAGTGGAGATTATAAAGTCCACATGTGGGCTGACCTGTGTGCTCCTTGTCCTTCTGGGGACAGCAATGGGAGAGGAAGGCAGGTATGAGGGTAGGTCATTGCAGGGGGTAAGGCAGCTCTGGGTTTGCCTTTGGATGTTTTCCATGCTGCCATTAAATAAGAGCTGATGCAGCCCCTCGAATAATACTAGAAACATCTTTCCTGTACTTCTGAACAGGAGTCATTTGACCTAGAATTGTCCCACGACCCAAACAGAGGAATAACGATACCTAGGCACAAGAACAAGAAGTATAGTAAAACCTTGCACATAAATATTAACTGCAACTGGTTATAATAGGAATATGGACACTGTCCTAGGAAAGGTTTTGGGGACCCTTCTTCTTCGGAGGAAAGAGAAGATATCATTTGTCCTCACGATGAAGTATCTGGAGGAATCATTTACCAGTGGACACAGCACAACGAAACACCTCTTCTCTAAAGGCTGGCTTCATAAGACACACCTTCCCTCTGAAGAGACTTCATATCAGCTGTCTGTTCCTGCATGAGAAGCCACCCCGAAACTCAGAGGATCAAAAGTACCACGTGTTTCTCAATAGTCTGTAGCCGGATGGGGCTGACCTAGGCAGTCTCCCCCACCTGAAATACCTGAGGTCGCTCGTGGGGCTTCGACTGAGCCCTCAGCTGGAGCTGAAGTGGCAACGGGTCTCTCATGTTGCACAGCCTCCCTCTACATGGCCTTCAGCAGGGACCTAAGTTTCAGCTCTCCCTTCCTCCCATTTTTGGCAAGAATATTTATTATAATACTTTTCACCTCTATTGGATATATATAGGCGGCCTCCTAACTTTCTAAACATGCATAATTGCTATCTGCTGGAAGTAAAACTTGAACAGTGCCTACAATCAGGATTATCATCTGAGAAGTGACCCACAGCCACCCACACACCCAATCCTCGCATCCATCTAGGGAGCACAGCTCTTGCTCCTCGGGCCAAACCACACTTTCTTGAAGCAATGATCTCATTCGGGACTTCCCTCCCACTTGCCTCCTACTGGCCTTCTGCACAGCCCATCTCTTTCCATTAGCAGTGGCTCACACTCCCTGGAGCCAGCCGTCCTCAGATCTGGAGTGTGCTCTTCCCCCAAAACATTTACTTTGTTGCAGGCAGCAGAAATATCGATGCTGGAAAAGCCGAGGGCAGGTCTGGGTGGTTCCACTGAGGTTAAGTTACCACTGAGCAGGGAGCAAGGGACTGAGTAACTCATTCACCCTTCTCATTCTGAAGGTCTCTATGAGGAAGAGAGTATGTTCAACTCAAGACGACTGGAAGTTTCTACCCGTATCTTTAAACTCTTTGTCTGCTGTGTGACTTCTGCATGCAAAATTACGCTTTGAGCTTCAATCCTAAAATAAAAAAATAAAAAAATACACAGGAGAAATCAAGGAGGGATTTTTTTAAATGGAGTTTAAGAAGTGGCCACAAAAATAGGCTGCTTGTTCACGGTGCAATGCTCTGCGGGAAACAACCGGAAACCCAAGGGACACAATAAATTGTGTGATTCCTGAGAGTTGCTCAGACTTCTCAGTCGAGATGCAAAATGAAGGTGACATTATTTTTTAAGGCACAGAGAGTGTGGACAAAAAGATGTTACCTAAAGTTCTCTTTATCTAACTATGTTCATGGAGCAATCTTTACCTAACCGTCTCTTGTTCCTAATTTCTTCTTATGTCCTGGCCTTGCACAGAAAGCAGTGAGAGCTGAAGAATATCACTTCATGTCTTCTTTTTTTTTCTTTTTGCACCAAATTGTGCAAATAAGTATCAGTAAAAAATATTTTGATCAACTTTAAAAATCAATAGTATGGAAATAATAGAGACGTGCATTAAATCGACATAGGAAGTCCCACACATTACGCATGAACAAGGGGTGCTACTTCTTCAGAAGTAGAAGGACAGAAACAAAGCTTCTGAGCTCTTCTGTGCTGTCTGGTCTTCTGGCAGAGATGCAGAGGCAGGAAGAACAAAAGGAGCTCTAACAAGTAAGGCTGTGCTATTCGACGCTGGGCCCTCCCAGGTTTAACAGTGGTTTTCTTTTCCATGAAGTCCCAGGTCTGTGACTGTGGACAATGTCACCTCCCAGAGCTCTCACAGGGGAGACTCAGAGCATGAGAGCAAAGAGACAGGAACTGGGGCACCTCCTAATCCACGCTCTGCTCCTCCATGTGGAAGACACAAGGACGCAGCCGGGCCATGGTCCTTTCTTAGCCTGTAGGTGACAGCCTGAGATACAGTAGTCGAATGATTCTCTGGGTGGTGAAATTTGAGGAGAATAACTTCAGACAAGTTAATGTCCCTCAGTTTCAGGCACCTGGACAGAGAAGCTGACCCACAAACCTCGGGGTGGTTGTGATGATCGGCAGAGATTGTGTGTGAAAACACTTCCCAGTAGGACAGCCCTACCCATATGTGGGCCTATCACTGCCATGGAGCCTTTGACCTTGAATCCTAATTCTTGGGCCTTGGTCTGGAAAGAGTCTATTCCCAATGGAACACTCTATGTAGCCTCCTAGCTACTCTCTTTGCTCCCAGTTTGGAGATCTCCCTCAAAAGGCACTAGCCAGAGCTACTCGCCCCCACTTCTCCTTTATTTAGGCATCCCTCTTCTGAGCATGCCCTGTGGGATTCCAGCTGCAATGTGAAGCCAACAGAAGGAAGAACCACGGGGGAGAGGATATGAGAGGGAGCCTTGCAGTGCACCTCATTTCTTCGTGGAGTCCCCACCATACCTACTGCGGCCCCAGCAGTGGGTTGTGGAACAGGGAATAAAGGAATGAACGGTAGACAGTGTAGTGCTACAGCAATGTCCGAAAACACAATCTGTGCTTGGGTTACCATATGGAGATGGCAACTTCTAACATGCAATGGCTACAGAGTCTCACAAATTTCCATGCAGTCTTCTGCATTTCTCAGACTCCTTCCAGTTACGCTGACCACATGACTAGCTCTGGCCAATGGCATGTGAGTCGTAATGACTTGTCTTGCCAGAATGACACTGAAGTCACGGGATGGTAGAGCCACAGGATGGGAGAGCAGCAGCTTCTAGAACCCTGGAAGGAAGTTTCTGGTCCCAGCTGTTGTTTTTTCTTTGCAGGATGTGACATGCTCGACACCTCTTTGTTCTCAGCTTTGAGTGCTATTTGCAGGCAACGGGAAAAGTCATCCAGCTCCAGACGTGACTACCTTTGTCTCCTCATTTGGTCATCAGAGCGGAAGTCTGCTGACTCCGCAAGTCCGTGCAGCCCACAGACACGGCCCTGTGAGTGTGCTGCCCAACGTGGATGCATGTTCTCTACCACGCAGGCTCTCTTTGGTTCACCTCCATGTGCTCTCTCTCCAACAGCAACATCCTCCATCCAGACTACCTCATAGCCATGGACTTGGCTACAGAGCTGAGGTTTAATATTTCACATTGCATTCACTAAAACAAAAGCAACAAAACGTTGACAATGACCACAACGTAAGTTCTGGGAGGTTCCCATCTGCCTGGACAGAATAAAGGGGTGATTTTCACAGCACTTTACAAGGAGGCATGTGACTGTAAAACTTATTTTTATCGAAGACCTGGAGCCAGTTGGGTCCCATGGGGCTTTGAGTTCTTTTGGTCTACCTTACATTCTGTTTCCTATTTTCTTTGCTTCTTAGGGTGTTGCAAAGTAGCATAGTGAGCCTGTGTTATGTGCTGTGAGGAAGGGACACTTGCTGGAGCTCCTTACAAGTGTTTTTCTTTAACTAAGGTTTCCTAGCACAAAACCATATAAAGTATAAGTGCCAACTTCTAACAATTTTGCCCACAAACTATATTTAAGCACGGCATAGTTATTAAATAAAATGAGACTACAGAAACAGCTTTACTGCTTAGGGGAAAAAAAATGTATGCTTTCAGAACAGTTAACCCACAATAGCACAGCTGACAACTTCAAATGAAGGCCACACTCCTGTGAGCCTGTAACTCAATTTACCCGGGCGGGGTGTACTGTTTCACCCCATGGATAGAGTTTCTTTACTGCTTTTAATGGTGGACTGCAGAAGCCTTCTTCCTGCAATTAGTATAATGCAGGATATAGGACTGGAAATAGAAGACTTTTCCCCTATTCACCTAGGCAATGAAAAATTTAAAATCATAAATAGTCCTAAGGTTAAACAGAGGTCACCTGGACTACCCCTCGGCTCTATAACTGTGCTCATGTTTTGAGAGAATTCCCTGCTTAAAAAATTATACTGGTTGGATCACATCTTGAAAACACAGTCCCAGGTCACTGTCCATCAGCAGGTACGTGGCCCTGGAGGAAGCTCTCGGTTGTCAGGGGCATACCTGACAAGGTGTGTGCTGCAACCTTCTCATCCCAGCGGAAGGCAGGTGCTCTAGGAAGACCTGCCCATCAGTGCCAGCCCCTCCCTAACCAGGCTTTTGGCCACGCCCACTCTTCTGCCAGGTTATCTGTACTTCTCTGCTCCCTTGTTGCTGTGTGTGACCCAGCTCCGGGAGCTCACTGCACAAAGACTGTGCCTCGAGCCTACTGGACTCTCCAGCCAGTGGTTCTTGGCCTCTAGAAATCTATCACTTAAAAAAACTGAAAAAAAAAAATCAGTGGTGACTATGTATGTTTCATTCTTTATGGTGTTTCTACCTAAGTAACTAGCACGATACATTAATGACAATTTAATAGATATATTTCATGTATGACCTACCACCAATGAATTTAATTTCAAGAAAACTGAAAAGATCCTAGTACCCTAAAAAAATAGATATCCACATGTTGCCCAAGGCTTGAAATTCCCATCCACCTTGTTTCTTTGTAGTAGATTTTTCATCTGTTAATAATGAAATATTCCCAAGAAGTTTAATACACTGAATTATTCTCACTTATAAATGTATGAATGAAACATCTTGAAGAAGTGAGTGTCTTGGAAACTGGACTTCTGAGGAGAGAAGGGCAATGAAAAGAATGGAAAGGCAAATAATAGAAAGTTTGAGGGAACAAAGGAATTTCCCCCATTTTTTTAATGAGTAGTGTTTCTGTCTCAATCTTTGCCTAAAACTACGTTCCCCTTTGAACAGCACTTTGGAAATACACTTGGGAAGAAGAGGGCTTTCCAGAACATGCCTTAGAAAACAAAAATCGCCTACTATGAAATGTCTACTGTATCCCAGGGCCACTAGGTGTATTTTTCTCCCTTGTCTCTCAAACAACTCAATGTCCAGAGCTCCCCTTTTCCAGATGAAGAATCAAAGGCTCAGGAAGATTAAACAATAATTGGGAAAACTGAGATTCCCACATCATCACATCCTGGATCACCTGCTCCCACACCACCAGCACCCCTGCCACCCCCAAGAGCAAGCCCGCCTATAGGAATGTAAATATGATTTTGTGTGGTTCTGATCCAGCTAAGCGCTTTACCATAGGTCTGCAGATCCTGACACAGTAATTCCATGAAATAATACACTGCCCTTGTACAGAATTCTTTTTCAGAAGGGACCCAAAGAGTAAGTGGCATTAATATTAATATAAGTAAATATTTTCTGGAACTCAGAAAGCCAGACCCAAGGAACAGCCAAAGGCTTGCACTAAACCTGAGTCTTGGTGCTTAGCACATTCATGCTTAATGACCTAAGCAATTCACGGCCGCGGCTCCCAGTGGGGCAGCCCATTCCCAGCAGCCTGGATCAGCCGGTGGTGAGTATCCAGTCATTAGAGCTGGAAATGGGCTCAGCACCTCACACGAGCCAAAGTATGACTTCATGCAAGGACCTCTTTTTTGGTTTGTTTGTTTCTGTAGCTGTAATGATGCATTAAAGAGGAAAAATTTAATGTGAACTTGAAGTTCAACAACTGCCTTTGAGCACTTCTTGCAAAAGTCTCCATGTGAAGTAGGCATGGGGGCGAGGTGGGGGGACAGACAGATTTCACAAACGTGCCTTCAAGGCACTTATCAAATTGTTGGCACAAATATTTAAGGGGAAATGGGGCCCACGGACCTTCCAGTGTAAAAGTGTGGAGCACTCCACGTCCTGAGGGAGAAAGCTCTTATCCGTATTGAAAGGATGGCTTTGTCCTCTCCTGAAGCGTAATATACTTTCCTGCACTGGACAAAATTGGCTCCTTCTCTCTCTGTCGTGCCTGCTGGGGAGGGAGTCCTCAGCAAGAGCTGAGAGGTTCTCATCCCATTTTGCTGGCTGAGCGAGTCCTTGCTACATCGTCCCTCATCGGCTGCCCCTGTGTCTTCACAGCCTTTGTTTCAACAGAAGGGAAGCACACGTGCAATGCTAAGACGATTCACTATCCACATTCAAATCTCTGCCTTATCAGGGCCCCTCTTTGTCAATACATCTGTCCACTCATTCTGGTCCAAGTCCAATGCTGCCCATTGCTGAGGCCAATTAATGTAATAGTACAGATTAACATTTTCCTTTTCCTCCTAGAGGGCAAACCTGGTTCTCATTAGGACCAATTAAATGACACTGTCCCCTCCCCCCAAAGTATATTTAAAGTTTATTCTGAGAACAAAAGAGCAAACACAAGTGTAATCTGTTTACCAAGCAATATTTTGTGGGGTGACTTAATTGAAGCAATCGCTGTTAACTCATAAATAAGCCATTAGCAAAAAGAAAACTGCCCACGAAGATATAAACTCCTAATCTGTTCATCTTTGTTTTGACCGCAGCGTGAAAGTTAAATAAATCTGTTGATCGATCCCCATAGAGATAGAAGTGAATCACAGAAGACCTCCCATCAGGTCAGCCAGACTCCAGAAGGGAAAAAGGAAAAAAAAAAAAAAGACTTTTTTTTTTTTTTGCCTCAATTATATCTCAAAATTTGGCACTAAAAATCTTGCTTTGGGGTTGACTTCTTTGGTTTATTGCCTTAACCTCTCACTCCTTATTTTACGGACAGAACCTGAGCGCTGAGAGACCATTTGGCCCAACACCCTTGTTGCACCCCTGTTGCAGACAGGAAAGGGGGGCGATGCTGGGGTGAGCTGTACCCATGCCAGGTGCTTAAGAAGTAACATTGTTTCTGCTGAACGTGATGACGTCAGTGTGGGCCAGGGGTCTTCCAAGAGGAAGCCTGTGGTGCTGTCAAATCTGGCCCAATCCAGAGGACCCAAATGGGGAAGGGGGAGAGGGAGGTGGGGATGTGGCTGGAGGAGAGGAAGGGACCCCTGGCCAGAACAGCTGTAAAAAGACTGACAGCCAGGGTGGGACATGTCACATGAAGGGCCTCCCTTGAGTCCCCTGAATTTTTAAGTTCTTCAGCTGTTTAATTTTCGCTCTTGGGATCCCTTCATTTCTGGCTGCTGGTTCTTTTCTTTTCCCTTCCCTACAAGTAGTAAAGAAAGCGCATGGAGGGGAAGGAGCAGGCAGCCTCCCTACCTTCGCACAGTGCAGCCACATCGCAGCCGCGCTGCGGCCGGTCTTTGAGCGCCCCCTGCTGTCCTGGAGTGACTCTGCTTCACACCACCCTTCTAGCCTTACACCCCAACTTCTGAACCAGGAGACTACTCTATGTGTTGAGTTCTGTTAATAACAGAAGGTTACAGAGGTACCTCTGCAGACACTATGCTTCTGTATGCTCGATGGGAAAAGCTTGGGAAATGGCAAAATCAAGTTGATAAAATTGTTTCCCATAGAGTGCCGCCCAATTCAAATGGAATGTCCCTCACCAGAGGGACCTTCATTTTAAGATTAAGGATAAAACCTTAATCTTCCACACCCACGGTTATCAGGAAAACAGCACTGTTTATTCCACGGGCTGTACCTTGTGTCGAAATCCGAACGGTGTTTCTTCTCTAAAGGGTGGGGGACAGAAAGCCCCGCCAATCAAACAAGAGAGAGTACCCTGCGTTAGACAGCAGGCCTCTGTGCCGGGGATAAAAACCCATATTCATTCGCACAAGCCCACGGTGGCTTTAAGAAGCAATGTCCAAAGGAAAGGAAGTTTGAGTTGCAAAAGGAGGTTCTCTGGGTGCTTTTGGGGTTTCAGCTCTTTCTCTCTTACTTTCTGCCCTGAAGGAAGAAAATCAGAGCTGGCCCTGTTTCTTGTTTGCTTAAAGGCTAGTGTATATTTACAGAAGCATACAAGCATGGGTTGCTTTGAATTTAGTAGCTCTTAGATGTACAATAGGGCTACTGTGTTTCAAAGGACTTGGCCACCCATCACGACCCACGACTGCGTCTGTCATCCATTCATCTAAACACAGGCTCTGTCAGATACACCAGATGCTCAACAATCTTGTACATTTTCTGATACTACTTTCTGGTTACTGAACCTGAAGGGGAGCGCATTGCTGCCATATTCCAGTGTGTCCCCCAAAGGGTTTGTAAGCAAGTTCCCATCCACTTGCCACAAGCACAGAATAGGCTTTTTTCGTTCTCCCTTACCACGTACCCATTTTTATATTGTGTATGCAGATGGTCGCTAAAAGCTGATACAATAATAATGGAGCAGCCCACAGTGGACAGAGTCTTCCCATTGCAATGATATCTGATGATTATTTAGTTTGACTATCTCTTTTTTAGAGCCATTTCTAATTAGCATAAGTTTCTGCTAATACCACAATAAATAAGCAGTATCTGTAGAACTTCAAAAAAAGGACAATCTTTAAAAAAGAAAGGGACTGCTGAATGTCTATGCCAATCAGTCAGATGCCAGCTACCTCATTAGCCCCTCCCCCTTCTGTCACCACGCCCTCTCGTCACCAGTAAAGTTTCCCGAAGCACTATCCTTGTTTCCCCCATAGGGTCAGGTGAGGCATCTACCAGTTACCATGGAATTTCATTCTACCATAGGTCAGATTCCGCATGGAACCTTCCTCCTGCTCCACCTCACTTGGGAAATCTTCACCTGACGGGATGCAAGAACAAAATCACTTAATCTGCCTCAAGTTTCTACCACATGCATAATTTTATTTAGACTGACAAAAAGGAAAAACACAGCCCTGGTGGTTCAGTTGGTTGGAGCGTCACCTCATATACCGAAAAGTTGGGGGTTCAATTCCCTGTCAGGGCATACACCTAGGTTGTCAGTTTAATTCTCGGTCAGGGTGTGACTAGAAAGCAACTGATCGATGTTTCTCACATCAGTCTTTCTCTCTCCCTTCCTCTCTCTCTCAAATCAATAAGCCTATTTCTTTTAAAGGCAAAGACAAACATTTGTGTTCCCCAAAATCCTTTCTCATTTATGGATTAGAAGTTTTCAGGCATTACGCAATTACTCCCAAACATCCAAATGTCCAAATATGTGATATCTAAACTATCAGAAAATGTCAGAAGAAAAACAGAGATGGGTGAAAGCCTACCCTGTTTGGAAGATTTCCCCAAGAGGTGGAGAGAGAGACTTCCCATTCTTACTTTAATTTGTTGCTAAATCTAAATATCCCATACCACCAGAGTCTAAGCTGAATTCTTCCAGAAACTGCTCAGCCGTGGTATGAGAGCAGAATTTGACTTTATGATTAACGAGCCCAGTGATGACTGTTTCCATTTATCCACAAATTAGCCATGGCTAATTTGTAAGATCAAACTTCTAATCAAGGCCTCCTTATTATCCAAATGATAGCAGAAAACAGTTTGACCCATTTGTGCACTGAAATTCTTTATGGCTGGGTACTCTCCAGAAACTACCATTCTCTAACTTTATCACCCACAGCATCCCTCCCACTGCCCAAGCTTTGAACCACCTCCAATAATGGAAAAAACAATGCTCCAAATGTAGCCCAACGATCCATAACTCTGTCTGTATACATGCTATTGTTCTCCCTGCCTGCTGAACTCCTATGCATCCTTCAAAACCCAGCGTCCAAAGCATGACCTCCACTGCGAAACCTCCCCTGACTCCACCCCTGAGCAAAGCCTTCTCCCAGCTCCTCAGTGTTGCTCTGCCTCCAGCATACCAGTGCTCCTTGAAGCATGGACCGCAAACACCCTGCATCAGAATTACACAGGGTGCTCATTAAAGTTGCAGAATTCACAAGTTCCATTCTGACTTACTAAATCAGAAACTTGGCGGTGAAGGCCCAAGAATCTGCATTTACTAAGCTTCCTCCCATCACGTGAGTCTGATGCAAATACAAACAGCTATTGTACTGCCCACATAATTCTGAGGAGCTGCTAATAGTTATTAGGCTTCTGTGTTAGGCCAGGCACTGTCCTAAGCACATCAAATATGTATTAACTCATTTAATTATCACAATAGCTTTATAAAAAGGTACAACTTTTATTCCCATTTATATGTTGATTAACTTCTCCGAGATAACAAGAAATTAGGAAATGTACCCAAGATCACACAGCTAATAAATGGCAGAGAAAACTTTCAGAACCAAGCTTTCGACTTCTGGCCAAGATGGAGGCATAGGTAGATACACTGTGCCTCCTTGCACAATCAAAAGGACAACAACAAATTTAAAAAACAACCAGAACTGACAGATAATCGAACTGTATGGAAGTCCGACAACCAAGGAGTTAAAGAAGAAACACTCACCCAGACCCGTAGGAGGGGCGGAGATGGCAGCCGGGCAGAGAGGACTCTCAGCAAGGTGGCTGGCCGACCGAGGCGGGCAAGGCACAGCTGGCGGACTGGGCAAGGTGGTGGCTGGTGGATCAAGTGGTCCCACATCCACGTGCAGATAAACCGGCAGGAACAACTGGGGAGCGAGACAGACCACTCAGCCCAGGGCCCCAGTGCAGAAATTGAGCCTCAAACCTCTGACTGAAAACTCCTGTGGGGGTTGAGGCAGCGGCAGCGGGAGAAACTCCCGGTCTCACAGGAGAGCTCCTTGGAGAGACCCACAGGGTCCTAGAGCATACACAAGCCCACTCACCCGGGAATCAGCACCAGAAGGGGCCAATTTGACTGTGGGTAGCGGGGGAAGGGACTAAAAACCGGCAGAGAGCGGAGCAACCGCCATTGTTCCCTCTCAACCCTCCCCTACGTACAGCGTCACAACGCAGCGACGTGGGTTGCCCCGCCCTGGTGAATACCTAAGGCTCCGCCCCTTACTACGTAACAGGTGTGCCATGCCAAAAAAATGGCCCAAGTGGAAGAACAGACCAAAGCTCCAGAAAAAATACAACTAAGCAACAAAGAGATAGCCAACCTATCAGGTGCACAATTCAAAACACTGGTAATCAGGATGTTCACAGAATTAGTTAAATATAGTTGCAAATTAGATGAAAAAATGAAGGCTATGCTAAGTGAAATAAAGGAAAATGTACAGGGCACCAACAGTGATGGGAAGGAAACCAGGACTCAAATCAATGGTGTGGACCAGAAGGAAGAAACATTCAACCAGAACACAATGAAGAAACAAGAATTCAAAAAAATGAGGAGAGGCTTAGGAACCTCCAGGACATCTTTAAACATTCCAACATCCGAATCATACAGGTGCCAGAAAGAGAAGAGGAAGACCAAGAAATTGAAAACTTATTTGAACAAATAATGAAGGAGAACTTTCGCAGTCTGGCAAAGGAAATAGACTTCTAGGAAGTCCAGGAAGCTCAGAGTCCCAAAGAAGTTGGACCCAAGGAGGAACACACCAAGGCACATCATAATTACATTACCCAAGATTAAAGAGAAGGAAAGAATCTTAAAAGCAGCAAGAGAAAAGGAGACAGTAACCTACAAAGGAGTGCCCATCAGACTGTCAGCTGATTTCGCACAAGAAACCTTGCAGGCAAGGAGGGGTTGGAAAGAAGTATTCCAAGTCATGAAAGGCAAGGACCTACATCCAAGATTATTCTATCCAGCCAAGCTATCATTTAGAATGGAAGGGCAGATAAAGTGCTTCCCAGGTAAGGTCAAGTTCAAGGAGTTCATCATCACCAAACCCTTATTCTATGAAATGTTAAAGGGATTTATCTAAGAAAAAGAAGATAAAAAATAGGAACAGTAAAATGACAACAAACTCACAGTTATTAACAACCGAACCTAAAACAAAAACAAACTAAGCAAACAACTAGAACAAGAACAGAATCACAGAAATGGAGATCACACAGAGGGTTATCATCAGGGGAGTGGGTGGGGAGAGAGGGGGAAAAGGTACAGGGAATAAGAAGCATAAATGGTAGTTAGAAGATAGACAGGGGGAGGTTAAGAATAGTATAGGAAATGTAGAAGCCAAAGAACTTATATATATGACCCATGGACATGAACTAAAGAGGGGGAATGTGGGTGGGAGGGGTGTGCAGTGTGGAGGGGAATAAAGAGTGGAAATGGGACACCTATAATAGCATAATCAATAAAATATATTTAAAAATAAAATAAATAAAAAATAAGAAAAAGAACCAGGCTTTCATGTTTTGGGTCGGACACTAAATCAGTGAGTTTTCCAGTTTCAAAAAAAAATTTTGTCTTCTGTCTCCTCCACGAGACCATGAATTCTTTCAGAATGGGAATTATATCTTTTCATCTTGGTAACTGCAGCACTTACAACGTGTGATACATTCAGTAAACTGTTTATGGAACTGTTTAAAACGTAAAACACCATGTTTTTGTCTACGGATAATAAAATCGATAAGGTAGAAAACACTCACGGACCACAAAGAAACACAGAAAAGTCAGTGTGGCAGTGCTTTGGTGAAACCATGGAAAGTCAAAGTAATATATAAATATCCATCTGTCGTATGCTGTGTATTAACATAGTGCATGCTATATAATAACATATCATGAAACTAATATACTACAGGACTCAAATAACAATGCAACTAATATACTAAATATTAATGAGTTAATAGCAGAAATCAAAGCCTCCACAGTGTCACGCTGTCAACTTTGGCAGTGCAGCAAGCAGGCCTGGGGACAATGTAGTATTCCCCGGGCTATTCTCAGTGACTCCCCAAACCATGTCTCCCCATTGCTTCTTCGGGGTTTCATTTCAAACAAGAAAAAAATGCACACGGCTGAAACATTAGTTCACAAAATGGCAGACAGCTCCATGTCTTCCTCATCAAACACTTAGACATTTCAGCCCAGCAGCTGGGTGAGGTCCGTTTTTCAACATCTTTGAAGAAAGGTCCAGCTCTGCAGGGGTGGTAGTGCCTCTCCAGGTTGGCTCCGTTCCCTACAAGCAAACCACACTCATTCATCCATCTTTTCACCAACACGGGACACCGACAGGTGGGCCCAAGTGCACTAGAAACGCCCCAGGTGTTGCCAGCCACTTCCTGAGAAGAGGAAAGGCCTGCACTCTTCCCTATTAGAACACGGCCCACCATCGACACAAGTGATGCCAGAGCCTGCGTGCTGTGTACACGCTAAGCCTACAAACCTAGTGACACCAGAAAGGCAACAAGCCGTGCACCCAGATATCCAGCTTTCTATAGCATCATGCTCTTGGGTAACAGACGAGATTTTTCTTTCCTCTCCAGATGTTTTGATGACGTGCATGTCTATACAGACACAGAAACGGCCACAGCCCCCACATTTCTAATCTGGTGCTTAACCACGCCCTTCCCCGCCTTGCAAGTCTGGGCTGTCAGCCAGGGTCACAGGTACCTGCCTACAGGTGCACGCACCCCTCACAATGCTTCTCCTCATGGGATTTCTAAAGGAGTTTAAACAGGTCTCCATTTAAGTCAATCTGGAAACTCCATCAAAAGAATCCTCTGGGCTCCAGAAATATACTCCTTTTGTGCTTCCCAACTTGCAGAGAAAACATTTTTCTCTTTAAAAAAAAATGTATATACAATACCCTGCAAGAGCATGTGTCATCTAAACTGTTCAAGTGTCAGGGACAGTTTTCTGGTGGTAACTTAGAAGTTCAGAGCAAACACTGAGAACAAACAGAGTATCTCAAGACAAGCTGTTACCAGACGTGTGGGGAGCAGCCCGGGCCTGAGGCGCGCCCATTACAGACAGCTGGCGCGATGTGCTCGCGGTGCCAGGATGCTCCAGCGTTTTGGTCACGCGGGGCCTGGACCTACTTCTCAGCTGGGGTAAGAGGGCCCGGCCTGTGCAGAGAAGCAGAGCTGCCCGCACCGCAGATCCAGGTAGTGATGGGCCGCGTGCCTGTGCCTCTGCCTTGCCTGTCCGAGTGTAGCCATGGAAACGGGAAGCAGGGTGGCAGCCACTGCCATAAAGACCTCACCAGCGAAAACAAGGTTTCCTATGTTTTCTGCTTCCTCTTGAGATGTGCCTACACGTCCCCCTGTCGGGGAATGCAACAGCTTTATAAATAGTGGCATGAACACATCGCTGGACCTTGCAGTGGAAGTCAGACATGGTTTGGTTTGGATGCGCTGCGGGGAAGCCACTGCGTTCCGCCTGGTTGGGCCGCACAACCCTCCTGCTAAGGAAGCCTGTCCCTCAACTCTCCGAACCACAAAACATGAAACCATTCATCTCTCACTTCAAAACCCTGCCTGGACCACTCAACACCCCAAACTGAGGCGTGCGCTCCCTCCATCCAGGGAAGCTGGTTTCTCAAGGCCAAGCACAGTTCTATAAACGCTGCACGTGGGAAGGAACAAACCCAGTTAGGTCAGCACGCTGACTCAGAAGTGACTGGAAGCGTTTCCTTTGCTCCCCCAGTAGACGGGCTGCTCCGCGGTGATTTCCAGTGTGATCACTGTGCAAGGGCTGGCCTGCTGTCAGAGCGTTCGCGACTAGTGCCCAGACTTTTACACTTGGGGCGACCGCTCTGACTGGACACAAACATGCCAGTGAGAAGCCCAGGACTCCTGCTCCATGGCAGTGAGCCTGACGGCAAACGATCCCGATGTTTTCGAACCTACAGCCCAGGTTCACGTATCTTTCTCAGCCACGGAAGCCGAGGGAGCTGCCCAGAGCTTTGGAGGCCTGAATCTACCACGCACTAGAGTCTGGGCGACAGCCAGTGGGACTCAGGACTCTTGGGTTCTAGCTGTTGTGCCAATCAAACAGCACATACTTATTGATCACATATGCCTGGACCCAGGGCACCAACATTTACACCTAGAAAAGCCGCTACTACTAATAACCTTGGCGTTTATAAAACAAGGCAGCCGGCAAAACACGTTCAGATGCATTACGCTCTCTCAGTCCTGACAACAGCCTCATTGGGTGGCCAGCACCCTTGTCCTGACTGACAGGGAACACATAACCAGACAAGCTCTCCTCTGTGTCAGCGTAGTTCACTGCTGGGTCTCAGTCACAAAGCCAGTAAGTTCCGAGTCGCAGTCAGGTCTGATCTAACCCTCTACCCCTCATCTTTGAACATTAATTATAACTCAGTGCTGACACCTCCTCAGAAGAGTCCAATGTCCCCAAGAGTGCTACCAAGTTCCTTGGGAAGCACGTAGATGACAGGTTACAGGAAAGACAGGCCCCTGCAGGCACCTGATTATCCAAAAGCAGCTGGTCTGCTTGCTGAGCTCCTTGGTCGAATCTGCCAACAGGCAGGTCATTCTGGGTTCTTATGTGTCTCGCCCTCCTCTTCAGGAAAAAGGGGAAGGCAAGAAAAGGCTTGCGTTCATGGCAGAATGAACACATGTAATATTACATGTCAACTGTATCATAATTTAAAAAAAAATTAAAAAGAAGAAGCCAATATAATCAATAAAACAACACAACAAGTGTTGGGAAGGTGTAGAGAAAAGAGAACCCTAGTGCACTGTTGGTCTGGATGCAGACTGGTGCAGCCACGGTGGAAAGCAGTATGGAGATTTCTCAAAAAAGTTAAAAATGGAACTGCCTTATGACCCAGCGATTCCACTTCTGGGGAGACATCTGAAGGAACCTGAAACCCCAGCTGGAAAGAATATATGCACCCCTATGTTCACTGCAGTGTTATCCACAATAGCCAAACTATGGAAGCAGCCCAGGTGCCCATTGACGAGCCAATAAAAAAGCCGGGGACACGAATAGTACAATGGAACATTAGTGAGGCAGAAAAAAGAAGGAAATCTTACCATTTGCAACAGCGTGGACAGACCTAGAGGGTATTACGCTAAGTGAAACGTCAGTGAGAGAAAGGCAAATACCATGTGATTCTACTTATGTGTGGAATCTGAAGAACAACATAAACGAACGAACAAAACAGAAAGGCAAATACCATGTGATTCTACTTATGTGTGGAATCTGAAGAACAACATAAACGAACGAACAAAACAGAAACAGACTCACGGACGCAGAGAGCAGACTGCTGGTTGCCAGAGGGGAGGGGGTTGGGGGGCTGAGGGGAAAGAGGCGAAGAGATTGAGAAGTGCAGATCTGTAGTTACAGTCACAGGGATGTAAAGTACAGCACAGAGAACACAGACAATAATGCTGTGGTAACTCTGTGCGGTGCCCGGTGGTGGGTACTGGACTGTCGGGGACACTTTGTAAAGTGTATGACTGTGTAACCACGATGCTGCACACTTGAAACTAGTACAAAATAATACTGACTGTGAACTATAATTAAAACATAAAAAATAAAAAGGAGGTAGCACCAAGCCTACAAAGAAGGACAGGCTGGGAAGTAGGCAAAATGGCAGCAAAAAGCTCCAGGCAGAAAATGCTGTGGATGGAAGGCTCAGAAGAGACCAACTCAGGGGACAGTTTCCATTTCTTGTCCCCATCTCAGGGGACACCCAGGATGAAGAGCCAGGGGGAGATCACACGTCACCTGGAAGACCCTGGAAGGGGTTCGGATTTTGCCAAAGGGCTCAACCAGGAAAGCTTTCCAGGCCCCTTATGTGAGTTGGATCCTCTAACATGTATTTTTATTTCAAGGAAATGTTAATTCATTTTTAATTTAGGACAGAACACTTAGTTCTCTTAATTCTTGGCCAGCGCCTTCTCACGCCTCTAACTCCAGGCTCTGCCCCTGCCTGGCACACTGTGTTGGAAAGAGCACAGGTCACCTTTGTGCCAGCACGGGCACTGCCAGCCCCATGACCTGGAGCCAATCAGCGGCCACTGCAAGCCCGGACTCCATCTGCAGAGGAGGTGGGGTCAGGCAATCTCAAAGATCCCCTCTGCTCTAAACTAACTTGGTCGGTGCAGGAGGAAAAATGGTCTTTCTCTCCAAGGGCCTTGTGCTTCCTCTCCCCAAGGCAGACACGGTTCGGTGTGGGGGTTATGAGCTTAGACTTTGGCATTACAACTCTAATCATGACTCTGCATGTGAACTCTTCTACTTGGAGCTGGTGGCTGTAATCTCCCTAAACCTCTTTCCTTAACTGTAAAATACAGATAATCGCCATGCCAAGTTCATGTGACCCTTAGGAAGAGCCAGGGCATGAGTATCACTATGCCGTCGATAACGGAGAACTTCCCTAGGAAGGCAGGACTTGAGCTGGGAGGAAATAATAGGTATAAGACCCGAGGCATCGTCTCAAGCAGGTCTTTGGAACTTGTTCTCATGAATCAGCATCTATGACGCCAATATTAAGAGTGAACCTACACGAAGTAAGACTGGATCGGTGTGGAGCCCAGAGGTACAGTCTGGTCTGGAAACTTGAGGCTGTTGAAAGGTTTTCAGCTGAAAAGGTATTTGCTCACTTGATGTAAAACACATGGTCCACTGGGAACCTTAAGAAAACACTAGCCATCCACAGTTGCCATCTTGTGTGTGCATGGAACGAGAGGGGTGCCTGGACAAAGCTTTATTCTGCTAGATAGAGTCACTGCCAGCCAAAAAAAAAGGAGAAAAAAACAATTAAACTTCTAACATGAGCTAAATCAAATAAGCCCACCAACCTCTTAGTAAAATATACAGCCGATAAGTCAGGCTTCTCTGACACGTGTTTAGAGACTACCCAACGTTCAGAGGAATTGAATAAATAGACTTCAAGTCGTGTGGCTCTTGCGAAAATTTCAAAAGATGAAATGTCATTTGATGGCATCCTTTTCCTCCTCCTGTTTATAAGAATCACAGAATCACAGGGTTGGGAGAGAAGTAAGTAGTCATCTTGTCCCAACCCGATTTCTCACACATTCATTTCAGAGGCACAAGGATTCTGAGCTAAACGATCCTCAAGTTCAGATGGTGACCCGGCCCCTTAACGGGAATAAGAAGAGATGCGAAGTAGAAATGGAGACTCGGAAGCAAGAGAGCGGCCCAAGTTTTGGCCACTTTTTATTTTTCTGAGCGCTCAACAACTTATTAGGGAGCTTTCTTGTGTATAATTCTAAAGAACATTCTGCCTTTGAAAGTGCTTCCCAAACACATGTTTCAAAATCAGCATGTATGTTTCCTGAACTTGGCTCCTTCCAGTTATTAGCCATTTGGAAAGCCAGGAGGGAATGAGAATGAGAGAGAGGATGGAGGGCAGGCAGGTTGCCAGATCCAGTTCCCTTCTGACTCTACAGCAGAGAAACAGAACGACAAACGGGCGTCGTCCAAACTCTCAGTGAAGGGGGTGTGGGGTACGGGACTCGACTTTCTTAATAAGGACCACTGGGTTTAAATGTTCTAGACAAATTATCTATGATAAGTTGGTTCTCGATTTGTATGCAGTCTACAGTTTATGTGCCAGAAAGAAGGAGGGACAGAAGGAAGGGGGAGAGATGAATAGTGGAGGGGACAGAATGGGGGGGGGGGCAGGAAAAACAGGTAAACATGCAGAAACACACTACAATATGAGAGAAACGGTACAACTGTTTATTGAAGTCTCAGCCCCATCTCTCTGCTTTACATATGTATTCGTATTAGTGCTCAAGAAAAGGTAGGTTATTATTCCCATTTTGCAAACAACAAAAAAAAATTGGATGGCTGGTTAATTACTTCAGAAGGTTGAGTAACTTTTTATTCCCCTCTTCTCTTTTTTGCCATGTGGTGAGATTGCTTTGAAAATGAAAAACAAATGTTTGCTGCCTGGTGATGGGCCCTGGGTGTGTTAAAGCACGGATCCACGCAGCTGAGTCCCTAGCAGAGGGAGGGAGACACCGAGGAAAGGCTGGCGTGAGACTTTGATCGGAGCACAAAGCATTCAACGAAGGTGGCCAACTGGTCAGAAATCCCTTTCCTTAACCCGCTCCTCTCTCCGCAAACTGTACTGCAGCCAGGGGGTCAACCTTGCTGAAAAGGGCCATTGAAATCCACGTGACACTTCCTCTCACTGGACCAAGTCCTAGAGGAACCGTCTCAACTGAGCAAACTCATCACTGCCAGGCACTTACTCGAGAGCATTTGCTTGTCACTGACAGAAGGTTTAAAAATGCCCAGGTTTCCCTTTCCAAAACAACATCGTCGTATGTTTTGGAATCGTGACGGTGGAGCTATTTAAGAGAACAAACTTGTAACAACAGAGTGGGCAGCAGAACAATCTTTTCGGATCGGGAGGGAAGTTGCTCATTTTTCCATAACGGCATCGACATTACATGTCCAGATGCTCGGCCAGATCGTTAACTCTGCACCCCGGAGCATCTGATTTTGGCAAGCTTCAGTCAGGACGCACAACCGAAGCCAAACTGCCGAGGAGCCATGTGAAGAAGGATCAAGTCTCAATTAGCAGGTTAAGAAACAAGCTAATCAATTAGCAGCCTGGCCGTCTCCAACTCACCAAATTAAGATGCCTTTAGAAGCATAACCAATCTTTGTACGTGAACTCTCCCCTCTGGTCCCTCCTCTGGGAGGTCAGACATTATAAGCAAATAATTGCATGAATCATCTATATTTCTGGAAAATACGCAGTGCCTCCAGGTGTGACACAGATGGTGGACAATAACCAGGGGAAAGCAAGTTTTCGTGGGTAAGCACATATGTCCCTGCACGTGCATGAACAGCAGGTCCTACCTACTTCCTGACGGACTCCCCACTGCTCCCCCAGCGGTGCCAGTGTCCCCATGCCCCACACCCAGTATAACTGTCTGAAGGGAAAAAGAACCCTACCAGACCCAAAAGTGCCCTCAGAGGGCTCTGGAATCAGGCTGCCAGGATTCAAATCCCAGTGCCACCGCCTATGGGCTGTGTGTTATTGAATAAGCGATTGATTGAGCAATTAACCCTTTCAAGTCACAGCTTCTTCACCCATGCAATGGGGGTGACATTAGTACCTCCCTCTTGGAATGGCTGCACCTCGGATGGTGCCTGATACCAGCTTTAGGGCTATGACATAATCACTAACCTGCACAATTCCTACAAAACATGTAATAAGGAAGAAAAAGGGAGAGAGTGGGGAAGAGAGAGGACAAGAGAGAGGTAGAGAAGAACGGGAGAAGAGAGGGGAGACAAGGGGAAGGGAGGGAAGGGGAAGTTTAGCTCATGCTCTTTATGTTTCTGAGATGCTGGAGGAAGGTTTGGCTGAGCATCTTCAGGAACACGTCATGACCAGGGAAAGTGAGATGCCCCTTGGAAGAGGGGAGACCAAGCCAGGAAGAAAGCAAGGCCAGCTGTGGTGCTGGGATAATGGTGATGAGCCCATGGCTGTACACACATCACCTCGCCTTTGGAAGTGGAACTGGAGGCCCTGTCAGGCCTCTTCCTTGTCTGAGACTCACCATCTTCCCCACGTCCCCACCTCACGACAGCCACCTGCAGCCGAGGTGGCGAGTGTGACCCTAAAATGACCTGACAGGTTTCTCTTTGCTCTGGGTGTGCGATCCTGCCAATCAATGCTGGCGCGGGGACATTTAAGCTGTGGCCTTCTTCCCATCTGGTACCATACAATCGCTACTTTTAAACTCAAACTGTGACCAACACACCCAGCAGGTGCAGATGTATGTGTGTGTGTGTGGCGCAGGGAAGGGGCGTGATGGTTGTGATGGTCTTTCATATCAGATTCCGGTCAAAGGGAAGAATGGGGCTTCTTGGGAAACATTCTAAATAAGATTGTTTCAAATAAAAGCTGCCTCTGCAGATGCCTCAAACTCCACGGGTTTCATACCCGCCTTGGTGGCCAATGGCCTGCAGAAGTCGGGAAGAGCCAGCCCATGTCTGCTGATCCGATTAGAAGGATGTGAGAAAGACCCCAGAGGAGGTGCCTGGCGCCGTCCTGGCCCCGGGGGGCCCTCCATAACGCTGCTGGGCAAATGAGCAAATACACCAAGGTGGGCGTGGCGTGTCACCTTTGTTTTGCTTTTCCTCAACTCTCTTATTACTCCCTGTAATGATATTATTGGTTTATTTTACTTACTTAACTGACTCTCCCATTAGAAAGTAAACTTGAAGACAATGGATACTTCCCCATGTTAACCACTTTACCCCTGTTTCTAAAACAGTGCTGGTGCATAAGCATTAGCTGAATGAATGAATGAATGAATGAATGCATGCATGCATTCCTAGGATTTGGTGCTGCCCCTAGGTCAGAATAAATGCTTAATAAATAGAAATATACTGTAATCTCTTTTATAATTTAGTAACAATTCAATGTTGACCCATCCAGAAGCTACAATTAATTTTGCCTAGAGCCAAAGGCAAGGATAGACTGAATTTTATAGATAGTCCACTTTCAGGAGCAGGGGAGCATCTTCTACATCACCAAACCTTTACAGTGGTCATCTGTTACAGGCTCTGAACTGGAGAGCCTCCTGCTGTGAGGTGAGCTTTTGGGTCACCTTTGACTGAATGGTCTCCCACCTCCTCCCCTCAAAGCCAATGGAAATCAATCTTGGGAGACTTCTGTTGAGAGAGAAGGAATGTGCCCTTCAAACAGCTGTGTTCATGACCAAATCACACTTCCACTCTTTCAAGTACTGCCTACAACACTCACAAAAGAAAACAAATCTCTCTTGACACAACATTTTGACCAAGTTCAATCTGGTTATTCGTGTTATTCCAACTTTTTTGGTAGAAAAGATAAACACGGTCTCTAGGAAAAAAAAAAAAAAAAAACAAACATCAAAAAGCCCCACTCAGGCCCTTCCAAGGCCCAGCCCAGGCTTCCAGATGCTCCCCTTTTCAGCTTGGTTTAATTAAAGCTCCACATGTTGGCAGCCCATCAGCTTCAGGTGTGGTTCAGATTGCCCCCCAAAACCAGAAAGCCTGCCAAACTGCCCAAGCCTGAGAGCCACATTGGGAAAACTGCACCGAAGAACGAAGCCTCTCATTACGAGGGAAGGCTCGTCAGGAGAAGGAGCACAGTGATTATCTCCCTCCCAGCCTTGGATGTAGGAAGGTAACAAAGAGAAGTTGGTTCAGAGTCCGTCAGATGCTCCTGACAGTGCTCCGGCAGGAGATGCGGGACAGCTGCAGTCTGACTCCTGGTCTGTCTGCAAAAGATGCTGATAAGTGCGGAGCGTCTGTACCCTCACACCGTAGAAACCTCAGCACGCACTTGTTTACTCCCCTCCGTTTTCCCCTTGGTGCGTCATGTCTGAATGTTTTATAGTGCCTCTGGGTCTGCAGTTACACACACCAAAAAGTGTAGTTAGCTAACAAATGTAGTTAGCTGCAGTAGCCAGACACTGAAAGATAACTCCCAAAGTGACCCAGTCAGAGATGCGAACCAAATGCCTGTGGGCGGCAGGGAGGGACTGCTCTCTGAACAAACAGGAGACCTGAGCCCAGAGTGCACAGACCTGCAGAGACTGCAAGCAAATGCATGGACACGCTTCCCAGTTCCATTATCCGGAAACCAGGCCCCAGGTTACATAAATGGAAAGCGTAGCCCAACTCTTACGAATTTTACTTCATGCAACCAAAGTAAACACAAAACAAAAGTGGTTCCTGCACAAGACCAAACAGATGGCTCACTCATTCCTATAATTCTGGAAATGGTAATCTTTTCTCCATCCCCTTCCCAAGTGACAGGAAGTTTTGGGTTCTGTGTGAACACAAGAGTCACTCGTTAACATGTGCGTGGCCTGTGGGCTTCCCAATGGTCCATTTGTGTGGCGTGTGCTCTGCACTGAGCAAACTGACTGGCTATCCTCAGCTCACGAGGAGAACAGCTGCGCATCTGACAGTTCACAGCAATGCAAGCGGGTTATGAGGGGTCTCCTCGCAATGAGCAATCTCTGTGGTTTAAGTTGCATCTTGAAACGTGTGGAGGAACATCTAAAAATGAACAAGAACTGAAGTTCCTACAGTGGCCTCGATGACCAGAACACAGGGCATTGTGCAACTATGTGAATGGTCTGTCACTGGGGTGTGGGACATAGCTCCTTAGAAACTCCACAGAAACTACCATACCAATCAACACGTAATAACACTTTCTTGATCCAATTTCGGCAACAAATCCCCCTATTGGGATGCTAGCAAGGTAGAGTGGGAACAACACGATGGATCAGGAGACCTGAATTCTTCTCCTAACGTGCTCGATGACCTTGGGCGAGTCATCTATATCTCTGTTTCAATTTCCATGTCTGCAAAATGGCAATGATAGCATCTGGCGTGGCTACCACAGATAACTGAAAGAAGGTGAGACATGCAAAATTCTTTGGGCCTAAGTATATGCCCAACAGAAGTGAAAGCAGGCAGTCAGCAAACAGGGACTTGCAGTGTTCAAAGCAGCCCTACTCACAGGAGGCAGAAGGTGAAAATAACCCCAATGTCCACGAACAGGAGAAGGGATATACCAAAGGAGGTATGTGAGGTCTATGCATTCGACAGAGTATCATTCAGCCTTAAAAAGAAAGGAATTCTGATACGTGCTACAATACGGATGAACCGGGAAAACATTGTGCTAAGTGAAATAAGCCCGACAGAAAAGAGCAAATAATGTGTGATTCCATTTCTATAAGGTACATCGAAGAGGCAGGTCCATGGCGCTGGGAGAGGGAGGCCTGGGGAATTGTTGTTTAATGGGTACAGGGTTCCTGGGATGGTAAGTTGTGGAAACAGACAGCAGTGATGGCGGCACAACAGTGTGAAAGTCCTTAGTGCCACTGAATTGTGTGCTTGAAAATGGCTAAAAGGATAAACTTTATATTCCACAAGAGAAATGCATTAGAAAGCTGGAAGTCCGATACAAGCGCTAAGAGTTCATTGGCCGAGTTCTAAGGCTCCCTGGCAGCAGTGCGCCGGCTCTACTTGGAAATGAAATCCCCACAACTTAGGCATTTATGCCAAAAAAATGTAAATGGTTCTCATGCTGTTGTGACTTTGCTGAACAAGCATGTGATCACTGGGTATCATCTGCTGGAAACACTGGGAGCACATATAACATAGGAGTTAACTAGAAAAATCCCCTCACGATCATCTGGCAAATACCAGTCTTCCTTTAGATACTTACCTAGAACTGGAATTGCTGGGTCATACAGTAGATCTATTTTTAATTTTTTGTTCTACCTACTGGCTGCACAAATTCACATTCCCACCAACAGTCCCCAAGCGTCCCCTTTTCTCCACATTCTCACCAATACTTGTTGTGTGTTGATTTATTGATGACGGCCATTCTGACAGGTGTGAGGTGGTATCTCATTGTGGTTTTGATTTGCATTTCCCTGATGATTAGTGATGTTGAGTATCTTTTCATGTACCTGCTGGCCACTTTTATATTATTTTATATTATCACTCTTTTAAAAAATGCATGTATGTGTGTGTGTATGGATATTATATTTTCTATGTTAAAAAACACTGTGAGGATTTTTCTATTTGACGAATTCTTTACCAGGTAATTCTATATTTAGTTTTAACATATTCTCCACAAACCTAATAACATGAAACCTAAACCTTAAAGAAAAATTTAAAAACCTCACATATATAATACACACAAAATGGTTAAAAGGTAAAAACCCGGCTGACCCAACCAGAAGAGATCTTTGAAAGCTTAACAGTAGCAAAAAACAATAACTAGGATCACTAGAATAAGAAATTTCTACATACTTGGGAAAAGTTTTCAGACTCTGTACAACTGAAATTATTCTTCCCACCCCAAATCAAAAAGATCTACATAGTTACTTACATGGTTGCCACACAAGACAGAAAGAAAAGCACACTCAAGAAGGGAGAAAAAGAGACATTTCTGCACACAGGCAGCAGACGATTTGGCAGAGGGAACACTGCAGCAAAGTGAATTTCTCCAATTTAATAACTACATAGACCTACTTCTTAACAAACTGAGAGCCACCGAGACGAAACGTTTGGAGAGATGTATGGGGAACAGGTCTCTCTGGGTCTCTCGACTTTCTTCACATCTTACGAGCAAGGCTACCCTTTGTTCCATCTTTGCAAAGACCAGCAGAGCAAACATCTTAGGAATACAGAGGTATTATCTGCCACTGAGCAAAGGGCACTGTTGAGCCCCACAAGTGACTCAAGGCCACGGTAACCTCGCGCTTTACATTAGGCAAGGCCACGTGGACCACACTGCACAGGGGAGAACACTAGGGCTAAGGTTCGATCGAGGCGCCAGCTCCAGAGAACTCCTGTGCTTCTCTGGTGAAAGCAACAGAAATAGCGAATTTAACCTGATTTGGAAATGCCTTCGGTCCTCACCGATCTGGGAAATTTCATTCAGCAGACACCCCCCACCCCCAATGCATGTAAACAGGCTTCTATAAACAAGAACGAAAGATTCCTACCAGGAAATTTTGGCATGAGTGTCGACCTTGGGGCTGAGTTTCAATAACCCTTCAGTTAAAGAGGGAAAATATTCTGAAGTTGGTTGTTTGGCATCCCGTGGCCAGAACAACTGGCCGATTGTTAGATGTTTTTGCTTGTCCGTTCATCCTTTTGGTGCTTGAAGACAATGAATCAATGCAAATCCTGCAGGGGGCTTCTCTGGAGTCTCCTGGCAAACTGTGTCCGATCCTATGAAGCTATTCACAGAACCGTGTAGATTCTGTAAAAATAAAAATAAAAAAAAGAATGGGATGACTGTCGAGTGGAAATATGTCCCCTTCACAGGGTGCTATTATCTAAGACGGAATCACATAAAGGAATTACTACATTGAAGTATTACTGTAGCCCTAAGAAATGGGACTACAGCTGACTTGTGATTTCTCTTTACACTTCTCAGGACTTCCAGAGTTTCTGCAAATGCACAGAGACTTGCTTTTATACTAAAAACTTGTATATGAAGAAAGCACCTTTGGATTTCAAATAAATTAAAATAGCCTATAGAATTTGGAAGGCTGAGTGGAAAGCAACGGTGAAATCTGCAATCCGATCAATGCCAAGGTCTGTGTTATGGGTCAGAAAAGTCTAAGGCAAGATAGCAAGACAAGCAAGGCCTTGCTGAACAAGTTTGTATTAAAGAGAAAGAGGGAAGGAGAGGAGGGGGGAGGGGGGAGGGGAATTAAGAAATAAGCAAAAAAGCAACCTTTGAAAATTAGTTGACTACAATTTCAAAATAAGCTTACCAGGTCAAAGCAGTTAATGGAACGGCAGTTTCCGTTATCAGATCAAAGGAAGAGTTTTGGTATCCTCTGCACTGCCCAGCCACAGCTGGGCTGCCCCATTTGAAGAACCTTGTCAAAACGGATTGCATTCAGAAGAAAGCAGCCTGGATGATGAAACAAGGTCTGGAAAACATCTTCACGAAAGGATGGCTCGGCAAATTTAAACCGAGGGTGGGGGATATGCAGTAGCCCTTAAACGAGGTCTACGCCGGCAGGGAAAGGATTGGTCTAACTCTAAACTGACTGCTTAGAAAATGAATTTGTCTCTCCGGGGACTAGAAATGGTAATGCCAGGAAACACAGGCCCTCGGTCCCTCAGTCCCTGGAGCTTAGTGTCAAAAGCAGCTCTCCAAACAAAAGGTTCCTTTCCTTCTGGATTCTGGCTCTTCACTCTTCATCAGGCTCTTGAGATACCTCATTACCCTTCTTACCAGAACCCTTTATTGCTTAAGCTACCTGGTCTTCTACTGCTTGCAAAACCCTAAAGAACACACGTCTACGTAGCGCTTGCCTCTTAGGCGGTTTTCTTCTTCTCCTTCTGTCTTGAGTAGATAAGAAATTTTATTAATAAGAGAGAAATTATCAACATGTCTTCCCAAAACCTAACCCCTTTGAGGTAACATCCAATCAAGGTGTTAAAAATGGAAAAACTCAGCTACGTCACTGACTTCCAAGGCCATCTTGGGCAATGCCACCCATCAGCAGATTAAGAAAGAGAAAGAGAATTGTGCACGGGCAGTCTTTTGGAGCCACGGTGGCAAATGGACACATATCACACACACCCACATTCCGTTTGACGAACTCAGCCACCCCCAGTGGCCAGGCTCCCTGGAGAGCTCCCTTGTCCATTGTTCTTGTGGCCCCAGGTTCTGCTCTGAGAGAAAGACCTCCCTAGACACGATCCTCCAAAGAAACTCCCTAAGTGGGAGAGGATGCTCTCTTTAGGACAATATAGTTCTCATGGCTCATTTCCTCCTGCCCATTCCCCCTGGCAACCCAGAGTTCTAAGACTCGCATCAACAAGGCTTTTTAGGCCAGACTCATGGTTTCTTTGGCAGTAGGCTCTCCTCAAAACTTGGTAGGTTTCATATCTGTTTGCTTCCAATCAGTATCATATGCCAGTAAATACACCCATTTTTTTATGCTAGATACAGTTCTCAGGCCTGTTGTACCTCTCTGATTCGTTGCCACCGCCCTCTCCACCCATGCCTATTCTCTCGACCTCGTGGCAGTTCTCTTGAGGCCATCAAATCAGGGTGGACAGCCTCCCACTTGGACTAGACCTCTGCAACAGAGCTGAGTTTTAACAGGCCTTTCTCACCAGCTCTCTCCCTCTTCCTCTTGTGTGGCATCGAGAAACAACTGGCTTTCCCATGAGTCAAGGCCCCCTTCTCTGTTCTCCCTGTTTTCTTCATTTCCACTTGCGCCTCAGCCAAGTCTTGCTTCCGCCCATCTCTTCCTTTGAAAGACTAGCTAAGCGGAGCCAGGAACAATCAGCACACTCTGGTAACATTCTACAATATTGCCAACCTAAAGCTATAGGCTGTCTTCGCTTTGTCTGCCGTGCTAGCCCTCCGAGGGCAATGGGTTCACCAAATGTTTGCCCCACTGTATAACGTGGGCCTTTATCTTTCCAGACTGCAACATCAATCTTCCCACCACCCATCACCACGAAACCAAATGCCCAGTCAGTGTCACCAATTTTGATTTTGATACTATCACACGACTTTGGTAATAACTTCTATGGTAGCTAAGACAACAGTGGTTTCTGGGACAGATAAAGCCCCAAACCTCAGTGGCTTCTCATGATTCTCTGTGTCTCACCAGCCAACTAGCCAATAAGAGAAGAGAGAAAATTCTCTGGGCAGGGTTTTTTGGAGTTTTTTTGTTTTTTGTTTTTTTATGGGCAAGACCTGGATATGGTATATGTCATTTCTACCCCAATTCTCCTGGCCAAAACAATGTACTGTGACCTCTCCTGACTGCAAGGAATGCTGGAAAATATAGTGGTAGCTGCGTGCCTGGAAGGAATGAGAAGAGGTTCTGACAAAGAGTTATCACAGCTGGTTCATGGCAAGTTATACACTGTGGCAAATGCTGCTCCTACAAATTCATAATCGCTTGGAATTGTGAGAAATATTCAGAAAGTAAGGACACCTATAAACCTTAGAGAAAGAAAAAACTGGTCTGGTAGTTATTTACAATTAAAGCTGTGTTGTAGGTGAACTTTTTCATGTTGTCAGCAAATAATCTTGTTCCCCAAATGGTGAGCCATCTACCATGTCTGCCTTTGTCTTCAGGGTAATCCAAAAACAGAGTCCTGTGCATCCTGCCTGCTTACTTTCCTCTTGGATGTTATTGTGACTTTTGCATTCTTTAAAACTAGGTCCCTTGGAAGAGATATTTATAGTTTACAAATATTGGGTTGGCCAAAAAGTTTGTTTGCTTGTTTTTTTCCATAAGATGGCTCTAGTAGCGTTTAGTTTTTATGGGCAAGACCTGGATATGGTATATCATTTCTACCCCAATTCTCAAAGAATGAAGTCTTTAACTTCATTCAAAACAATTTTGTTCTGTAACAGCTGATTGTAAGATTGTATTGTAACAGCTGTCATATCAGCACCCATTTAAAAAAACTTCTCAAAATTGGTGAATTTTTGTGCAGCCATTTTAATATTGAAGGTGGAAGAAAATACGCAACATTTTCGGCATATTATGCTTTCTTATTTCAAGAAAGGTGAAAACATAACTGAAACACAAAAAACGATTTGTGCAGTGTACGGAGAAGGTGCTGTGACTGATCGGACGTGTCCAAAGTGGTTTGTGAAGTTTGGTGCTGGAGATTTCTCGCTAGACGATGCTCCACAGTTGGGTGGACCAGTTGAAGTTGATAGAGATCAAATGAAGACATTAATTGAGAACAATCAATGCTACACCATGCAAGAGACAGTCAACATACTCAAAATATCCAAATCAATGAAGTTATTCAAGAAAATGAAAAATGTATCTTTTATTTTACAGAAAAAAATATATATGGACTTTTTGGCCAATCCAATATATGTACATTGTGGTAAAAATCACTGAAGTGGCTTAGTGTGTAAATTATCTAGCGAGGACTTCCACTTCAGGCAGTACAAGACTGGTTTTGTCTTTCTGGAAAGTCAGGAGACCCCAGTTCTAATGTGTCGGAGGGTTATTCTGACCCTGAAATTGTACTTTGTGAGCGGACCCTGACTCTTTAAATATGAATTGCCTTTCAAGGATTCAGGGGACAAAATAACATTGAACTGATTTCCCACCAACCTAGCATTCTAGAATTCTACTCAGCAGTCAGGATGCAGTCAGAACAGCTTAGGTAGGAAAAGAACTTTATTTTAAAAGCTCCATTCCTAGGCTGTGTTGAAGCTTTCCACATCCTACGTACCTTACCTGGCGACCTAACACTTCAGCCACACAAGAAAGGTCAGTGGCCAGGAGAGAAGGCAGAGATGTTTGTACAAGTGAAATAGCCCCATTCCACCCACCAGGCTAACACATGGAAATCCAGCCGTGTAAACACACTCTGGGGACCCAAAGCAATCTGAACGCAGATGGCCCGAGAGCATTTCTGAGCATCTATTAAGCACAGCCATTAAACTAGATGGCCACATGCATGTCAATTCATTTTTCCGTATACAATAAAGCCCTAATTTGTATAGATATGAAAAGTTCAATAATTTCCTAAGGTCATAGCTAAGTAAAGGAAGTATCATTTCAGTCCTGGTGGGTTAAACTCTAGGTTTTATTTCTCCCTCTCTACCATGCCTTCTGAACCAACCTTCCAGAATACTTGGAAATCTCATTAACCAGCCCAATTCCCAACATTGTTCCTATTCTTTCTATGTAACTGCTGGGGACCCAAAAGTCAGAGGCAAGAGCATTCCCAGGGGATCCTTTGCTTATCAAACTGAGGTTGAAAATTCAGCATCTCATTTTCCCACAGTAACAAAAACGCCAAAAACAAAACCAATATGCAGTGGGAAAGGGCAGGAATAAGGTGCTAAGAGATATCCAAAGGGCTTACGTCGGTGTCTTCTGTGCACTTTAATGAAGGAAGGGCTACCTTGCTACTGTCCAAGACTGGCTCTTACTTGAAGAGTGGGGAGAAGAGAGAAGAACAATCCACTCCCTGCTGGTCTATCCTCTGCCTTTCCACACTACCATCAAAGTTATTGCGTAAAAAGAATCATCTCCTTCCCTGTTGAACACATAGTTTACCCATGTGGGTATAGGGAAGTAATCCTTTTCCCATTTTACTGAAAACATTAGAGCCAAGATATTCCCAACAGCCCATCTCTTACAGCCTGAATCCAGTGCAAGATAAATGAGGAGCCATTTACATCACTGGAAATGTATGCCTGAGAAACCTCGCTCGTTACAAATCCAACATAAAGTTCCAATTATGAGAGATGAATCAGTTCTAGAGATCTGCTCTATGTCATCGTGTCTGCAGTGAACAATACCACATTGTACACCTAAAAATTTGTTAAGGGGGCTGATCTCATTGTAAAAGTGCTTAACACAATAAAAAAAAATACCGAACACTGGATGGTGCCGAGGAGGGAAGTTGTCAGAAATTGATCAGGACACGGGTATCTGGACGGTGAGAGGTCTTAAGATGTCCTTTCAGGGGACGAATAATGACCACCGGCCCAACTGCAAATCCTTCTTTTTCCGTGATGATGAAAGGTTATTCTTAGAGAAGCTGGAGTCAGATACTCAGGAAATCTATTTTTTTTAATATATTTTATTGATTATACTATTACAGTTGTCCCATCTCCTCCCCCCACCCCCCTCCCTGCACACCCCTTCCCCCCACACTCCCCCTCTTTAGTTCATGTCCATGGGTCATATATATGAATTCTTTGGCTTCTACATTTCCTATACTATTCTTAACCTCCCCCTGTCTATCTTCTACCTACCATTTATGCTTCTTATTCCTTGTACCTTTTCCCCCTCTCTCCCCACCCAC
>VMDR010001819.1:0-109911 GCA_007922815.1 Macrotus californicus
GAATCTGTAGTCCTCTTTTATATAAATATTATTTCATTAACAGTGGTGTTAATGCTCAGAGGTGGTGGAAATCTAAAGGATAAATTTGGGAGGGTTATATCTGATGCACTCTTCCTTTTTAATTAATTTACAGGCTGCCAATTTACTTACTGCCCTTCAATCAGTTGAGAAGGAAAGAATTTTCCAGACAAGCCCTTCTGGTTTACAGAACCCCCACCTCTAGTAAGCCGGTTTTCTGCTCTTTTTCTTACCCCTGACCCAGGGCTCTTGCCACAGATTCAAAAGGTGAAAGAAGACTCCTTAATTTAAAAACAAAACAAAAAAAAAAACAAAAACAAAAAAAAATCCCTCACTCTACCTTAAGATAAAGATTAAAACTATTTGTTTACTTAGTTTTTTTTCTGCTAACCTGAGATCTGGGCCTGAAAGAGGACTTGTCCGTGGGGAGCAGGCTCCCTCACAGGGTTAACTTCCCTGTTGAGGTGTGTAAGGGTCAGTGTGGGTGTAAGTCATTACAGTTTGAATGACCAGCTCTTCTGGGGGGCCAGGAAGCCCTGAGCAAGCTCCCTCACGTTCTCACTATTTGCTCAGCTCCAGACGCGTTCCCTGCCCAATTCACAGCCTCTGGAAAATCTCGGTATGACCAGACACTGCTTGACCCTAGACTCATCTTTGACCTTACGACTCCTAGTGACTTAACCTTTCTACTTCTTTATTCTGATTTCAACTCTCCCAACTAATCCAGGACTATTTCTATTCCTAGGTCTGCACGGGCCTGTCTTAACAATAACAGTTAATATCAGTTGGGTCCATACTACAATACCTGCCTAAAGTAATTTACTGATATTTCATCTTCCCAACAATCCTACGAAATAGGTACTGGATTATTCCCATTTCACAGATGAGGAAACTGGTTCAGAGACAGAGTTCACTCAGGGGTATTCAGCTTAAAAGATGAGAACACGGAATAAAACTAGGTCTCACTGGCTTCAGAGCCCAAGGTTCTCAGCTATCAGGTGTCACTGCTCCCTTTAACTCAGCGGCTTTTATTGTCCCCTAAAAAGGCTGCCAAGAAGAGATGGCAAGGACCACCCTATACCTGTGTTTGACATGCCCCTGAGCTTCTATTATAATTTTTTCAAAAAAGAGAGAGAAGTCACTGAATAGAAGCAATGGGTAGGCTCTGGGTTAAAAGTTGAAATGTCTGTGAAGAAGGCTCCAGTTTCTATAAAAATTAAATAAAGTAAATAAACAGAACCGTCTTTTCTTTTCTCTTTGGAAAGGCCTGGAACGTGCCTGACAGGTCCGAGGGTACAAATATGGCCCTGGCCCCTTTTTCCCAGGGTTACCCAGAAAACTGAGAGACCACAGCAGATTCCTCCCGTAGTCGCCCCTGCAATTCACAGCCAAGACTTAAAAGAAATCCCTGATAGGACAATGAAGTGGACCACAGAGAGGAGAACAAAGATTGGGGTTTTTTTTTTGGGGGGGGGAGTAAGAGAAGCCAAAAAATTTTAAAAGACTGTGAAAAGTGAAGCTGGAAGAAGGAAAGAATGAAGATAAAATACAGGGTGGGGCAAAAGTAAGTTACAGTTGTTTGTATGGAAAATAATACAATAATTAATAAATAATCATGCAAGAATAAACTGTTGCCTGTACTCACAATTGTAAACCTACTTTTACCCCACCCCATGGGTACGAAAAGGAAAGAGAAAATATCATAGATGACAGCAAATAGCGTTATCTCTTCTTGCCCTCCTATTTTGCCTTTACTTTTTCCTTGGGAGGAGTCATGTAAGCTCCGAAAATTTAGGATGGGACACAAGCTAAGAGTCAAAAGTAAATGGCAAGCACCCTAAATGAATGGCTTTTGCTCCCCTGTCAAAAACTTTTTTAAAAGTGTAAAGAGAGTGACTTGCAAAAACAATTGTGATTATATTCAACAGATTTTAAGGGAATTTGGAAGGAAAGAATTACAGGGAAATGAAACTGCAAAGAGATAATCTTTGTGTAGGAATGTGTAAGGTAGAGAAAAAGATTTTCCCATCGGCGATTCTGATTTGCTCCCAGCTGGGTAGTCCTGGCCACTGGCAGACTATGGGGCAAATGGACAGATGCTTCCAGAAAAGATTATCTTCTCTCTGTCACTCAGGGACTAGCTCTGGTCCTGTGACTGCCGATTATATGATCTAAGCCTTGTATGACATGGCTGTATGTGTCAAAGAGGAAAAAACCTATACTACTAATAGTAGTAATGATGACAACTAACATTTACTGAGCACTGGCAAGACCCAAAACACTTTTTAAGCCTAACCTCATTTAATCCTCACCAGAACCTATGGACGCTACTCTTATCCCCATTTTACAGATGAGAACATTGAGAAATCAGAAAGGACCAGTCTGTGTTTAGATGGATTTTTCTATACTTCAGCCTCGGCAGCAGCAAATCTGCTTTCTTGTTTAGGTGAAAATTCATACACTTCACCCTGTCCTCCCACAACCTACCACAAAATCTTTGCAAATTCAGATCTTAATCTGGGCCTTTCACTTCTAGGGTCAATTCCCAGCTGTGACTTCCACTGCCTGTGCACCCTGGGCATCTACCTGTCCCCAGAAATGAAGTTTGCATCAATATTCCCTGAGTGCCACAGTTAGTAAATGCCCTTGGCCCTAAGTGACAAAGCCTAGGCCTTTGTCGTCGCAAGGAGGACTTCTGAGAGCCCTGAAGGAAGGGGAGAAAGAGGCTCTGAAAGACTGGGAACCAGGAAGAAACCTTTGCACATTGACCTCTTCGCGTCCGTTTTGGGCCGGGAAGACCCCAACTGCTCCTTCACCAAAGACCTCAGCAGAACTGCTTGCCATAAAGCCCCGTGCGGTGCCGTGCAGAAGCAGTCTACCACCCCAACAGGCCAACCCTATTGGACCAGTCTGGCAAAACTAACAATCCAACAAGTGGACTGTTCCACTCCTTCTCAAGGAAGCCCTGTCCTGTCCAGCTGTGACTTCCCCTGGTGCCCAAAAGCACAAGAGGAAATCCGACTTTGCTACAAACCCCAACATTGAGACCTTACATTGTGCGGCTCCGACACAAACCTCTCTTCCCTCCGCGGAATCACCAGACTTGGCCAAAGCCAGACTTTGCCAAGAGCACTTACCCTAAAAGGTAAGTCATCTCGTCCAAATTCCGCAGGACCAGGCTCGGCTTGGTCATGAAGACTTCTCGTCTGCTTCTGCCCCTCAGCTCCATGCCTGCCTTGCCTTTCAGTTACTTATTTTCTGTTCCACATTTATTTTCCCCATATGCTAAATTCCAAATATTTGTTCTCCAAAAAAGAGGGACCAAAATGCATGAGGAAAATACAGTAGAATGCTACTGGGGCTGGGGGTGGGGGGGAGTGAGGAGCAGTTAGAAATCAAGATTTGATGATGCAATCTAAGTTTCAAACCGTAGTATTATAAAAATGTAGGCTTTAGAGAGTAACTGGATTAAAATTTTAATTTGGGGTTCCTGGAGCCTAGGGAGGTCATGAACTTCTTGAAATGAATGTAAAATATCTGTGGGTATCTATGTCTTTTTTTTTTCTTTTCTTCTTTTGTTTTTCTGGGGTAAAAGTCCACATCTTCATTAGGTTACCAAAAGGAGAAAAATTTATTTATATCTCCAATGCCCAAAATAAGGCCTCATACATAGTAAGGACCATTTGTTGAAAAACATTTGTTGAAAAAACATTCAACATTTTTTGAATAAATGAATGGTTGAAAGATCCGAGTTTTAATGTACCTAATTTTACAGATGGAGAAGTTGAGGCCTAGAAAGGATCATCAACATCATGAGCCTCAGTAATCACGACCAGACACAATTAACTCTTTTAACTCTTTCCACTGCCAGTTAGTCTCGTTTTGCTTTTTAACCTAATTGTCACTTTCACTCCATTTCATGTTCTTCCTCCCAATCCATTTCTTTCTATGCAGAAACAAATCTTATTTCCTAGTTAGAAGCTGCCGGCTAGTGCATGTCCCAAAGGGGAGGTGGGGGAACAAATAGCGGGACAGTCTATGGAAAAGGCCACCAGAATAATTCGTTTGTGATAGTACACACAGCATGGCTACCACTCCTGTGGACTGAGGACATGGTTCATACGGCAACGGAATGGCTGTCACTGATGGAAACACGCAAAGCTAAAATAGTGAAGTTAGATCAGGCTCGGGAGCAAATGGACAGATGCTTCCAGAAAAGATTATCTTTGATCTGTTATTCAGGGACTAGCTCTGGTCCTATGACTGCCGACTGTATGATCTAAGCCTTGTATGACATGGCTGTATGTGTCAAAGAGGAAAAAAACCTGTACTAATAATAGTAGTAATGATGACAACTAACATTTACTGAGCACTGGCAAGACCCAAAACACTTTTTAAGCCTAATTTCATTTAATCCTGACCAGAACCTATGGATGCTACTCTTATCCCCATTTTACAGATGAGAACCTCTTAACCTTAACATTGATCAGGCCAAGCAGCTGTCCTATGAGCAGGTGACCTACGGCATTCTAAAAGATCTCCGAAGGACACGGATCAAACAGATTCCCCTCGAGGTTTGAAAGCTCCTGTTGAGGGCCTTCCTTCATTGTAAAGTAATTAGGAAATCCTAGAAGAATTCAAAGCAGACTTCCTACCATCCTAACAGTTCACAGTCAAACCCAGCAGGCAAGAAGGATGAGACTCTAACTGCCACCCAGAGAACAGAAATAGGGAGAGGGGCCTAGGCTTCAGAGAGCTGCTCCTAGGAGAGATTTTGAAAGAGACCAGATTCTGTGACACAGCAAATTTCTTGTGCTGATGACTCCCTCAGCAAGCTGAAGCCAAGGTGAAGGCTCTGAGGTCTGGGCTGTGTCAGAGGCAAGGGACAAGAGCTGTTCTTAACCTAAGGACACCCCCAGAGTGCTAACTGCTTGCAGAAGAATCTCTCTGTAAACTCTTCTTCAAACCCTGGCATCGTAAACGCAGGTCATTTTGGAAGGGAATCTGTTATAATGCCCTGGGTTGTGTTTATGGATTGTCTGTACTATTTGGTAGTAGGATAAAATATTTAGTCAAAAAGAAAGAATCCAGAGTGGACCATAAATAACCTGGGTGCAAGCCCAGCTGTGTGACCTTGATAAATCACTTAACCTCTCTGAACCTCTGCTTTTTGATTTATAAAGCAAAGGTTTTGGTTTATACATCCTGTACAGCTCTCTTCAGCTTCTGCATGCCACATATCATATCTAAGTTTGAGGTCCAGCCTAGCGACAGATTTTTTTCAAACACGACCAGAAGAGGTTACACTTCAGCCAAAACAACCGCACCCCCCATATTATTTTCTGAAATTTCTCTCGCAATTGAAATACAAATGACAGGGGGGAAAGGGTGAGATGTTGATCTCTTGGAATGAACAGCAACCCTGTCACTCTAAGACAGATTCTTATATTCCAAAGGGGAATTTAAAAAAAGATAGGTTCAGCCAGTGGTGTGCAGACCTGGGCTTCACGTTCTACGGTGGGATCATAGAGGATTACAGTCAGTGTATTTACTATCTGAGGTCCACTGTCAATATGTAAACATCTCACAAGACCTACGTGGCAGTCATTCAGTGAGCAGAGCAAACAGGTCTGCTTTGTCATGCTCTGAAGGTCTTCCATGTAATGGGCCTCAGCTGTGCCACGAGCCTCCAGCTTTCCTCTAAGGTTGCTAACAGCACCCCATATTTTGCTCACATAATATCCAAGGATTAGTCAGGTAGCTTGGTTTCTCCCTTCCTCACAAATCTAACAGCCCTGGGGTTTCAAAATTCTCTGCCAAGCATTGAACTGAATTCCCCAATAAGAATCACAGTGTGACACTGAGGCTCAGAAAGGCAGCT
Organism: Macrotus californicus; assembly: GCA_007922815.1. Taxonomy (NCBI): domain Eukaryota; kingdom Metazoa; phylum Chordata; class Mammalia; order Chiroptera; family Phyllostomidae; genus Macrotus; species Macrotus californicus. The sequence continues at coordinate 5,900 of VMDR010001819.1, forward strand.
AAACAAAAGCTCTGTCGCAAAGGATCTCACTGGTTAATAGAAAAAATAAATGTATTTAGAGTTTAATGCGTTATCCTTCAAAAAAAAAAAACCCATTACCTGAAACTTCTATCTGTCCTACACTGAATTCCAGTTAAGGAGACCTAACTCAACATTTTAGTTTCCTCGGAGAACCTGAACTTAGCAAATGACCAACTCTACACCTCTCCAGGGCCCTGAGAGGCCTGAAATAGCCCAAAAAGTGGGGGTTGAGAGCCAACTGTGAGGCCCGCTGAGTAAAGCCTGCACCTCTTAGTACTGGAGGCTTGGGAGCCTCCAAACACCAAGGCCCAAGTCCTGCTAGGGAATAGCACAGGAAGGGGACCTGCCTCATGGGGTACTGTGTCCTTCCATATGACGTCTATGATAAGTGCCTTCTTTTTACAAAGATTAAGCCATTGAGGACAGTCCCCAACATTGGATCCCTGGCAGCTACAGTCCCCAAGTGGGGAGTGTGGCTGCAAGCCCTTTGGGACAGTCCCCAAGTGGGGGCTGTCCAGACCGAGGGGCTAAGGGCTGAGGTATCTGCACTCACCTGCAACTCCAGAGCTCATTTGTCCAGACCCTTCAGCTCCTCTGACTTCTGAGACCCTCTCCTCCAGTGGCCACCCAGCATGCAGACCTTCAGGTGCGGGGACAGGTTTGATCACCTGAAAGGACAAATAGATGGGTAAGATTACTCTGCTGGTTACTCTGGAGGCCGGGGCATTTTGCAGGAAATCAAGGAGAGGGGATGCTAAAGGGGCAGAAAAGGACACAGAGACAAGTCTAGGCCAAGGGCTCCAAGGCAGGGATGCTGATGCAGGGGAGTTTTTCAGGGGTACGCACCAAGCCTCCCAGTCTGAGAGGCCTCTGGGACAGAGAAGAGGGTCCTGGTCTGAGACTGCAGCTAGTGCACCCAGAACCTTTGACTCAGCCCCTGCCTTCGACTCCAGCCCCAGGCAGAGAGACTCAAAGCAACCACAGGCCTTGGTGTGAGGAGAGAAGGGAAGAAAAGGCCAGGCAAAGGGAGGAACCCTGATTCTAACCATGGGTAAGGAAGGATACCCAGAGTAAGAGCAGTGCAGATGCAGAGCAGCCAAAAGTGAGCCTGGGGGTCAGCATGCAGAAGCCCCTAGCCTGGCCCAGCCACTAGAGGGCACGTGGCAGAGAGGGGGCTGTGGGGTGCCTTCACCCCTTAGTGGCAGAGTGTCTGGTTTTCTAACACAAGCAAAAGCTAAGCTAGTCGACTGGGCTCCAGGGACCAAGTTGCCCCAGCAGCTTCCGGGACACTTCCCATCCCCAGGGAGAAACACACTGGGGTGGGGAAGGGTCTCAGCTGCTCCCCCCACCCCTTCTCTATAAGGACTCTAGAGGTTGGCATCAGAGGCACATGGTTGGAAGTTTCCATCAGGCCCTTGGTTAACTACGTAACATGGCTTTTTTTTTTTTTTCAAAAGGGATGTATTAGCGATTTGAGGGTTCAAAAAGATTTACAACCCCCCTTGCCGACCTTCCTCAGCAAAGGCAAAGTGGGGAGAATGGGGGGATCAACTCCCACTGGCCTCAGGCTGAGGCAACCACCCTAAGGAGGGAAGGAAAGATACACAGAAAGCCACAGATTTGCACTCATTGTGTCGGGGAAGGGGAGGGGGTCCTTGCCTCCGATCCCACCCACCTGGAAGGAGACCCCACTCCGGGCAAGCCCTGGGGCCGGGAGGGAAAGTGGGCCCCCGCCCGGCGCGGCCATCCCGGCCGCCGTGCCGCAGCAGTGGCTCCAAGGCAGCAACAGTTGTGTGGCCGAGGCGAGGCAAGGACTCGCTCCGGGCGCACGACGCCGGCTTGGGCCGGCCGGGAGCTCCTGGGCTCCGCAGCCCTGGCCCCAAACCTAGCCTTGGTGGGAAACGTGAGGGCACCAGCGTTGCAGGGACCCCCGCCGCCTGCCTGTCTGGTTGCTCAACCCCTTCTGCTCAAGTTCACTTCTCTTCGGTCACCTCTCTCCCAAATCTGGTGGAGCATCAGGCTTTTGGAGAGAGGAAGGCTTTCTTGCTGGGGAAAGGAGGGGGGTGTAAGACGCAAAAGACAAAAGCAAAACTGGAGGGACACAGGGTGAAGCTATTTTTAATCTAACGTGGCTCTTCTGCCTCTCCCTCCGCGAAGTCATCGCTCCACAGACGGCCCCAGGTGAGAGGCAGGGAGGAACCCCCCCCAGGGCTTTTGCTTTTGCTCCATCTCCGTTTGCAGGTCATAGAGACCCTTTTACTCTTTCAGAACACGCAATCAGGGAGGGGAAATCTCCTTTATCTGGGGAGAAGGGCTCCGATTTAGCCCTAGAGCTTGCAGTCCTCGTCTTCGGTGCCTTCCCGCAGGCTGAGCTGGAAAGACTGACTCGGTCCAGCACTGTCGGGCTCCCTGGTCCTTTCTTTACTCGGGAGAGGGTAGGGTCTGGGTGCTCAGCTAACCGAGTGGGGCATGAGGGTGGGCATTTAGTTTGCTGGAAGGACGGTGCTTGGGGTGCGGGGGAATTCAGGCCCTCCCCGAGAATGAGTAGCTTCGCAGCCCTCGGGTCTTGGACTCTCACATCCCTAGACGCATTCTCTATCCCTGTGCATCCCTCTGGGCGCCCTTGTGTGTCTGTGTGTCCTTCTGGTCCAGTCCCTAAGGACGTCCTCAGTATTTCTAGCTGGCGAAGGGCACAGGGCGCAGAGCATGGCGAAGGCCTGATTTGTGCCACTTGTAACCCAAGTGGTCACGACTGCAAGGAGTGGGAGAGGAGGAGGGGGCCCACAGACGATCCCCGAGCCTGCAGTTTTGCCTTCCTCCCCAGGACGGGGAGCCTTGAGAGGCCAGGGCTGCCAAGCTGATGGGTCCGGTGCAACCGCATCTCTCAAAATCTCCTTTCTGCGGGGGTTTCTCCCAGTTTTTTTTTTTACTGTTTTGCCCCCTTCAGTGCTACTTAGTTTTTAAAAAGATGAGATGGGGAGGGACCCGAGGCTGCAAAATGCCCTAAATTAGGTTGGAAGCAGGTGCGGGGGGAAGAAGGGACTCCGGGGATCGGGCGGTGCCTGGGTTTTCCCTCTTTTCAGAGCCACCTAATTCGCCGCGGCTCTCCTCACCTCCGGGTACCCGGCGCTAGGACAGGGTGCCGAGGGCCTTCTGTTCCTCCCTCAAGGGCTTCCCCACCCCCATAGCACAGAGTTGGATCATTAGGGTCCAACACGACCAGAAAATGTCCTCAACTGATACATATTCCAGGTACTGGCTTGGTCCTAAGACCAGATCCTTTTCTTTTTTTTTCTTTTTCTTTTTTTTTTTTTTTTGCAGTGGGTGAATGGGGTTATTCGGGGTGTGGACGGGGGTGGGGGGGAAGACACAACTTCTGTAAACTTTTATTGTATTTTAGCTTCTTCTCATTTCTCCGAAAACACACGCACACTGCCTGCTCCAATTCCCCCTGTGATACAAAGTCGATTAAAAAGTTGGGGGCGGGGGACCTCCGCGAAGGACAGGAGGGTGACCAAAGCCTCGGCGAGCGCTGGAAGGACAGGAGGGAAAGGATTAATTTTTCCGTGGAAAACGGGGACAGGGCTAGGGAAGGCTCGGACTGAGTCGCTTCGGAAAGATGTGTGGGCTTCGGCGATGGCTTGCCGTCTTCTGGACGAGTGCGCCCTCCGCGAATGCTTTTTGGGGTAAGGGCTTCCGGCTATTGAGTTATGTACAGCAAGCCCAGACCGCAAAAAGATTCGCGAAGGGCAGAGTCTGCCGGCTTCTTCCGTCCGCCGCCGCCGCCGTCTTCAGCCCAGGATGTCTCCGAACCCCGGAGCCGAGGCGGCTGGGTCTCCCCAGCGCGCTCCAACGCAGCTCAGCCTTCCCACCCCGCGCGCTGCCCGCCCTCTCCTGCCCCTCTCCGCGCCCCTGACCCATCCCTGCATTTCTCCACACCGTCCGCGATCCCCCAACTCAGCCCTCACAGCCTCGAACGAGGTATGTAGAGGGCGAGAAGAGGAGCGCCGAGGGGGGATCAGGAATCCCGCCGCCCAGCCTCCACCCCTCTCCCGTCGCTCTAGCTCCGCGAGCTTCCCCACCTATCTGTTCTATCACCCCATTCCCTTATCAGGGCTCCGCCAGCCCAGCTGCAAGGTCGCGGATCTCTAAACAGGTACAGTTCGGATTCCCCCTGAAACCCCCTCCTGTCCCTCCTAGTCCCCTAGCCGAGGTTCCAGCCGTGACTACAGGCGCTGCGTAAAGAGAAAAACTCCCCCAGAGCACTAAATAAATACAGACGAAGCTGCCAGCTCATTGGTACGGACTAAAATCGTCACCCACCAATCAGGAGAGAGCTCACATTTTCTTTTCTTTCTTTTTTTTTTCCAGAACGGGGAGGGAGAAAAAAAAATATTTCCATTTCTAATTATTCAACAAAACCCAGACCAGAACACGTTATAATATTATTGTTGCAAAAAAAAAAAAAAAAAAGCTGCCCATGACCCCTATTCCAGCCCAGGTGAGGGGAAGGACGCAAGATACTGGGCTAGCGGGGTTCAAAGGAGCGACCTCTCCCAACGGGACCCAAGCCAGAAGATTCAGACAGAAAAAGATGAACATAAAATAAACCTAAAGTCCAAGCTAGTTAGCCTATTTCTAGAAATATGAGACTATCTCAATACCACCCTGCAAAGTTCTGAGTGCTCAATAGGAAGGGCGAATATCACCCCTCCTCCCCCTTCCCCAAACCTGTCTAGATATCGGGTGTCTAATAGGCCACTTGCCTCAGGTGCCCTTTCATTGCTGCAGCCCCTCCCCCCACTCCCTACCCATTCTGCAGAATGTTGGAGGAACAACAAGGCTCGAACCCGTCACAGACCGCTGCCTCCCGTAAAGACAGGAGATTCCAGCATCTGCAGGGCAGGAAGGAGAGTAGGGGACGGGAGGCTAGGGTGGAAGGAGAGAAGAGATCTCTTTCCTACGTTCACCCTCCTTCCCTCTTCCTTTCCTCCCTCCAGGCCCCCTCTGGCACCCCCAAATCCAGACTTCGAGGGGGTGCGCCCTACTACTTCCCAGGGCAGAGCCCCTCTTCCCGTAGTCCCTCTTTTGCGCCGCCCGCCCCCCCCCCAACCCCCCCCCCCCCGCCCCAGTCCCATTAGTGTCCAAGAACAATGTGACCATCTCCCTCCCCGGCCGTAGTCCTGGGAAAGGAAAAACACGGCCAAGGTGGGATGCTGCAAACATTGCAATAACTTAGGGGGAAAGTTGCCATATTTGTTCTTTGCCACCCTGGAATCGACGTGCGGGCAGGCGCGGGCGCGCGCGCACACACACACACACACACACACACACACACACACACACTCTTGCTCAGCACGCCCGGGGAAAACGTAGCTAGACCAAGTAGTCACCGTCTCCTGTCGACCCACCCCCTTTGCCCATCCATCACCCTCCTGCCGCTCTGCGACCCACCCACCCTCCCACGGCGTCCCCTCTGCTCCGCGACCAACAGACGCACGCACACACCCTCCGAGCGTCGGCGCGCCGGCCGCGCCAGAGGGGGCTCCACAGGCCGCGCCGCCGCTGCGGCGCGAGGCAACCAGGGAAAAAGTTCTGCCTACCCGACCACTGAGCGTACCGACCACTGGCTGACCCTTGAACCAATCCCCTTCCTCTTACCTCGGTCCGGAGGCCCCGGGAGTGCGCTGGTCCCGTCCGCACTGCAGCCAGCTGGAAGGAGGCCCTCTCCAACGGGCCCCTCTCGCGCCCCCCCCCCCCCACGAGTGTTTGCCCAGCGGCAAAGCAGGCTCTTCCAGGTAAGTATATAAGTTACTGTACTGTGTGGGAGGGTCACGATCTTGGTAATTGCGGCTTTCCGAGCTTAACCCCTGCGTTCCTGCCTTCCTCCAACTTGTTGAGGACTGTCGGGTCGCCGGCAGAGCGAGCGAGCGCGCGAGCGAGTGAGCGAGCGCGCCGGCCGGGAGGGGATAGAGGTGCACCGGCCAGAGAGGGGAGAGCGAGGCAGCCAGCAGCGGAGTTCAAATGCCCCCCTGGCAGCGGTTTTCATTGGATAGGTCTTTCCCCCCACCTCCGGCCCCCCTGGTTTGGTGCCCCCCCATCTCCCTTGTAGGGGACGTCTCCAGGCGAAGTCACGATTCCTTCTCAGTTCGGAATGAACTGAGACTAGAGCCATGACGAAGCCAGAGCGCATTACTCACTTTTTGCAGTCACGACTTGGGAATCCGTGCTGGTTCCAACCAAAATTACACCGCTGCCATTGAATTATTTAATAGGTCCCCGTTCGGAGGGGTGAATTTGTGCATTGTGTCAGGCAGTGGAGGAGAGGGACAGCGCGCGGGGCGGGGGGGGGGGCGGGGAATTAGGACCCGGGGCGTCCTCCTCTCCCCTTTCATGACACTTGGACACCCCCAACCGCTCCACGTGTTGCAAGTGATTTATTGCGCTCCCACCCCTCCCGGCCCAACTGCTCCCACCCCCCAACCACAGCTATTTTCTGTGCAAATGTGGCAGAATTTGTAAACATGACCACAAAACTTGCGGGGCTGAGGAGCAAGGCTTGGGAAAGGGAACGAGTAGGTCCGGATGAATGACGAGGAAGCCGAGGGGTTGCGAGCAGCTGTGGTTTGAGCTGAATTGTCAAGACAAAGTGTGGGATGCAGCGTTATTGGTGTTATTCTCCACAACATCAGTAACAGCCCTTGTTACTATTATGAGTTGGCGAATACTCAGTCTCAGCCAGGGAATCTTCCCAGAGAGGGCCAGCATCTGAACTAAAAATAAATCGACCCACCCCTCCCCCCAACCCCCAGGGCTGCTCCTCGGATGTCCTATATGGGGGTCAGGTCACTAAAGCCAGAGGCTGTTGCAGGGTTAGGATGAGGCAGAGGGAGCAGAGAGTACCTGGGCTCTTCTCTCGCCTGAAGGCTAGCCCCCTCAGATACTTACCTCACAGTCCCGAGTTTTGTTTTGTTTTTTTAATTACATAGAAAATATCACTGTATGCACACAAGCTTACTGCAGATCCATAGGATTGCCTCATTTCCCCCACCGTCTACAGCCCACCCTGTAGGATACATTTTTATTATTTCTCTACCTGGAGTTAATCGGTATGGATGTCTTTGCGTGCCCATGATATTCACCCCCCCCCCCTGCCCCTGACCTCTGATAGCTTTCCTCCCTCTTCACTTGTCTAGCTACAGGTTTGGCCAAGGTGCCTGGAGCTGATTGCAATGAACCTCACTCTAGGGCGAGCCCATAATCCCAGGGAGTTTATGGTCTCCCGGGTAACATTTGGCAACTAGGAGAAACCCCCTCCTCCCCAGTTTCTCTCAGAGCCAGTTTTCAGAAATCCTTTGGCTTTTGGTTTTAAGGTACCACGTGATGTTCCCAAGCCTGGCTTCTCTGCGCATCGCACTAGCAACTCCTGTGCCTTGGATTCTAATGCATTCATCCCACCAACTCATTTGGGGCTTCTGTGACTAGGGTGTGAAGGGGGAATAGTTAGAAAAACGCCATAATGCATAGACACATCCTTACACACCTCACAGGAATTACACAAAGTGGGGTCATGAAGTGGGAGGGGATGAGAGCCCGAATAAATCAACCTATAGCCTCTTATTTTGAGAGTCACCATCACCGGAGAGAAATCTTTCAAACCCACTGGCGGGAAGGTGCGGGCGCCTGGGAATGGAGACCCAGATAGTATCTGGCCCCTGCGGTGAAAGCCGGTGAGGCACTGCTCTCCGTTCCTGGAGCGCTGGGCCTTGGCTCTTCTTCATCTAACACTTGGCTCCCCCTCCTTAATTTTTTTTCCCTTCCTTCCCACTCACCCCTCCTTTTCCCCAAAGCTCTCACCGAAGTCACGACTATCCCCTTTGAATATCCTTAACTCCCTCCTCTCCGGATCCTCCTCCTGCATCCAGGGCGGGGCTATCTGCAGCTGGCGCCACCTCGGCCCCCTGGCGCTCAGAGCTGAATTCTCCGAGGACCACAGAATTTTCAGCACCTGCCTTCCATGGACAGCTACCTCGCCCTGAGCTAGCCGGGACTAGGGTCGCTGTCCTCCTAATCCTGGACCGGACCAGAGCGTGCAGGGAAGTTTGTCAAAGGAATAGGGATCTCCCTCCCTTTATCTCCCAACCCTATCCATGCAATTTTAATCTATATCTATCGTCTCCATTAATCTCGCAGAGAAATGGTCCATTAAGTCGTATCTGGGCACCCTTTAAGACAGGGAAAATGGGGAGGGGAGGGGAGCGGTCGAGATAACCGAGCTCAACAGCGCCGACCCATAAAGAGAGAGGGAGTTGCAGCAGCTATTGATTCAGAGATTCGTCAGGGTGATTCCCCGCTCTGCAAGAATTTCCCATTCCGGTTCCTTTGCATGCAGCCCCAAATTCCTTATGCATACACACACAGCTATACCCCTCACCCCCCACTCAGTTCCATCCTCCTCTTTAGAAAGGGGTAAAAAAGCAGCCAAAAAGAACCTCGGGACATGCACAAAGTAAGCCTCAGCTCATACTCACAGTCTGCAGCATGCACATGACATAATATTACTTACCCAAACGGGAACTCCTTGAGAGAGAGAAAGAAACACAGAGGGAGGAAAGGGAAAGTGGAGAGAGGGAGACAGAAGAGAGGAGAGGAAAAATCCAACAATTAATTTCCAGACATAGTTGGGGGGGGGGTGGGGAATGCGGTGATGTCCAGGTTTTCTTCCACCCGCGCTGGCTTTTTATCCCAGTGCAGCCCTCTGTCTATTTCTGGAACACGATCAAACCCTGATGCTATTTTTAGCAAGTACTGAAAAAAACCTCCACACACAAAGGCATTTCGCTGGAACGTTTCATCCAAAACATTAAATGTGCATTAAGCGCCCCCTCCCCACTTTTTTTCTGCACCACTACACTCACTGCAGATGATGTTTTTCAAAGCAGAAAAATACCCAAATGTTTCTTATATTTCCCCCCCCCCCCCATTAACTCCTGTCTGCTTCTGCCTGTTGCAAGCTCCTCGCAGTGTCCGCGAGCAGAAGGCTTTGGAGGGGTTGTATTCTTTTAGAGCCTCATGTCTCCATTGACCAGATTCCCTGTGTATTGAGGAAGAGGGGGCTGCTTAGGCCCCTTCCCCAGAGGAGCTTCTCAAGAAAGCTCTAGAGTCGAATGCAATCCACGATGGAGTTTCCCAAATGAGGGGGAGAAAATCCTCTGTACCCTTCCCACGTTTCCCACCCATGCTTTGCAAAAATCGCGCTGTGTTTGCAACACAGCGCCTTTGGAAATGTATATTTTGAAAGCTGCATATGTGTGTGTGTTTTGCGTTCTAGTAATTCACTACGAGGGGGCTGGAGAAAATAGACTCAGGAAGGCAGCGCAGAGCAGCCGCGTTGAGTCTCCTTTGCCAGCCTGCGTCAGTCGGCAGCTACTGACGTCACGTGCAGATTCTCCTCTTTGGTGGGTCTGGTTCAGCCGGGAAAATGCTTCTGCTCGGAGACAGCGCTTTGTGTTCGGCGCAGCCACTAAGCAGGCGAGGCGGCCGAGGCGGGCGCCACCCCAGGCTTGGGCTGGGCAGCTGCAGAGGAGGCTGCAGCCTTGTCGCGCGGGGCCTCGAGGGCGTGCCTAGTGGATAGCCCCCTTTCCAAATGCCCTGCGCCGCCCAGTGCAAACTAGGCTTTGCACAGACTCGTGCCGGCGTCCTTTCCCTGCCTTTTCGCAACTGGCCACTGTAGCAGACGGCTATAGCTATAAGCTCAGATTAATTCTCTGTGTGTGTCGGGCAGAGAGCCGTGGCTCCTTGAGTGACGCAAATAACAGATTCTACGGCTCTCTCCCCAGCCCCCTTTCTCCCTCTCCCTCCTCCTTTTCCCTCTTCTGTTTCCTGCGCCCACGCATCCTGCTTGGTCTCCCACAGAATCAGCCAGCTACAGCTTCCCAGAGAGCAATAATATTCCGAGTTACAGACAGACAGATTCCCAGAGCAGGAACAAATAAAACTGCAATTAAACACAGAGCCCTTTGCAAATGGCCAGCAGCGTTTAGGAGCTGCCCTGTGTGTGTGTGTGCGCGCGCGCGCGCGCGCGCGCACGCGAGCGCGCGCTTGTTGGGGTTGGGGGGTGCAGATGAGGTGAGGGACAGGGAACAGGGCTTGGTGCTGCAGCTTTTCCTTCTCCTTATCACCCCAAAAGGAAACGCACCTGTACAGATACCCAGATGGCAGGGTATTAGCGAATAACAACTTCTGTTGAACGGTAGAGGAGAAAATTCAACAAAGACTGAACATGCTTAATCTCTAGCAACACAATCAGGACTTTTTAAGACTAAATGGTGGTTTACCTTTTCTCCTTTTCAAGACCAGGGGATCCTTTTTCTTCTTTTTAAAAAAAGGTCCCTGAAAAATGAGCTCAGTGGATCAGTGCTATTTTTAAACTCGTTTGAATGGAGCTTGTTTCAAGAGGGTGACAAAATGTGCGTGCGTGCGCCGCGCCTGTGTGCTGTATCCAAATCTGAGGTTTTCAGCAGAAGACGTACTACACCTCAGCATGACGAAGGGTTTACTGATGGGTGGAGTGATGGAGGTGGGAAGAATTCTTGCATATTGGAAGATCCGAACAAAATCTCATACACACAGATCACCCTCCCCAAATCTACACAGCAGCCCAGATCCACCTTGCATAACTTCTGTGCTGGGAGTGGGGAAAGGAGAGGCAGAGAGCTATTTACAGTCATGGCTTGATGCATGGTTCATCTCCTTTATTGACCCTAATGATCAACTTTCCCTGACAATGGTTTTCCTTGCTGCCAATAAACCACTTTCCAGGGGTCACCACCAGGATTTGAGGCACAGAGCCTGGGAGCAGTGATCATGGGGCTGTCGCTAAGCAGTGTGATCTTTAATACCCTCTCGTGCTCCTCCTCAGGTGCTCCCAGCCTTTGTAACTTGCCTTGGAGATTTTGGTTTAAGGGGAGGCCCGTTCTGTACCCTCAATGCCTGGTTTAAGCCTTGCCCACTGAAGGGAGACAGAGGATGGCTGCTTAGCATAGAGGACACCCTCTGGCAGCCCATCAGCAGCTATTTATTTTTAGCTGCATGAATGCATGTATGTGTGCATGTGAGAATGTTGCTGCAGTGGGGAGGCGTGCAGTCAGGCAGTCGGAAGAAATATCAGTGCGATGCGGGTGGCCCTGGTTCTTCCACTGAGGATGATTTATCACATGGGATCATCAGATGAGGCCCAACAGACAGGAAAGCCTCCCCATCATGTGTCAGCAGCGTTTCAATGAAGTCTTCTGGAATGAATACAAATGTCAGGCTAAACATGGTTTTTTAAAGGCAGAGAATAGGTGTGCTTTTAGAGAGATGAGACTAGGTATGTGTAAACGTTAAGTTCACACTCACAGAAAACACATAACCTGCGTCAATTATATAGAGAAGAGACAATTTAGAATAATATGACCTGCTTTCTACGGTGCTTGATTGCTGTTGTGCCTGATGTTGAGACCAAGGCAAGTTCATTTGAGATCACGTTGGGGGTTCCCTAATAGCTTTCAGGAATGCCTGGATCTAGCCCTAACAAATGAGGTAGAGCAAGAAATATAAGACTCTGCATCTCAGAACTTTGAGGTCAGTAGCCTAAATTATACTAACAGAACTGTGGCAACCTGGTGGATTCAACATCTCTGCCTACCTACTCCCACCCCAAGAAGAGGTGCCCTCTGCCTTGACCCCATCTTGCTACAGTAATCAAGCTGAGTGCTTAGATGGAAGGAAGGGCTGGGGCTGGGGCTGGGGGGAGGAGGTGCTAGGACACTCAGCAGAAACACCTGCAGAAAGGCCTACAGAGACAACATCTCTGTTTTTCATACTCATTACTCAGGTCCTCTGGCACATGCCTGAACTGGAGTTGGTGACATTGGCTCTCTGAGATGTCCCACCATTCTTTGATAAGGACTGTGGTGCCCAATTCTTGTTGGAGCAGTCAAGCTCAGGGCCAAGGGAATTAACAGACCAATGTGGAACCTATCCAAATCGCCTTCTGCACTGTCAACCAATTCCTGGGCATCCCAAGCATGAAGAGGACTTGCTTCCCCTCATACTCCTGAGGGCCTGTAGGGGTGGGCTGTTGTTCCAAAGCCCTTGAAAAGAACCGAGTCTCTTCTCTTTCAGGGTCAGTGAAGCCCAGGAATGTCCCACCAGTGTGTCTGTCTCCTCTCCAAGCACCAAGAAAAATGCCAGTAGTTAAAGTACTAGGTTTGGAGGAAGAAAAAATCCCAGCTCCCAAGAAATCAAACCAACAGTCTATCAGGGAAGAAGTCCAGGGAAGAGATTCCTTTTTGCCTAAAGGTATCTCCATCAGGGAGCAGAACTATTTGGCCTAAGTAAAGGATGGAGTAAGAGGAAAATAAACCACTAGTCTCTGAGAACCTACTATCTACTAGACACTGTGCTTTTACATAAATGACCAATTCTATGGGTATCATTATAATAATGTTACCTACCCTATTTGGGTTGCAGAGCACAGAAATCACTTCAAAAGATAGTTATGATTTTCTCATTTTAAAGTTATGGAAGTAGGTAACAGTTTAAGTGACTTCTCCAAAAGTCTTAGAGCTTAACACTGTACAATTAGGAATCCAATCAAATGCAGGTCTGTGTGGCTTCAATACTTATGCCCATACTACTCTATCACGTTGCCTCTGTCTTATCTTTCACATTCCAGTTCTAGTCTCCATCATTTGGAATTGGAGGTGTCTCGGACCTTCTCAGGAGTGACCTGAATAATGAAACTGATTCCTTCCTTCTAAGGAGCTCTTTAGCCAATAGAAATCCGCCCACACAAGGCTCTCAGCCTGAGAAGAGACACCCTCCACCTTCGTCCTAGGAAAGCCCCAGCTCATCCACAACTCAAAGGGTTTATCCAAAGCCAGCCAGTGTGGATCACAGTTGCAGTGAACTTCATGCACATTCGGGCTGCTGCAGCCAACCATGGTTCCATCCTCCCTGAGGAAGCCCCTTAGCGGCACTAAGGGGGAGTGAGGAATTCCCCAGTCCAGCTTCTAAGGAGGTCATCTCAAGGTGAGAACAGCAGCAAATCTGCACTTTGTTTGGCTAGTCCTGAGTCCTCCTTTAGAAACTGGCATCCCTGACTATTTTGATTCTGAAAACTTGAGCCTAAGCCATTAGCAGAGTGCGGAAGTTGGGCCAGAGCATGCATAATACAAGCTATTCCCTGATCCCCTTCCCCTATTAAATATACGTTTTCATCACTCACCCTGATCAAGAGGTACATTCCGTCTTGGGAAACATTTCTTAAAGCCAGCATATTTGCAAGTTTGAGGGTGATATTTTATAAGACCACTTTTATGCGGGAACAAAGGGACTAGAATTTCACCCCTCCCCCCTTTTTAGTTGCCATCAGCACCCAAAAGTCTCAACTCTTTTATCTACCTGAAAGCAACTGCAATGTTCAACTTCAGAACAGTGAAGACAGTATCTGCCCTTTGCACGCCTCCATTTTCAAGAAGCTAGCTCGTTCAAGTGCCTTCCTCCGCTCCCTACACCACTATTAACTGCTGGACGCCTCAGAGAACCAGATGATAGTTTTTCCCTCGCCTTGTCGGTGGAAGGCACATTTGGGAGAATAGGGACCTAGAGAGCCACCCAGGAATATCTAGAGTGGGTTTCATGGTGAGGATCTAAGCAAAGACAAGGAAGCCAGAGCAAGCACATGATAGGGGGCTGAGGCTGAAGGAGTGGGGGTGCAGTGGGATTCAGGATGCCAGCATGCTTTAGTTTAGCAGAAGCTAAATAAAAAAGAAAAAGATCAGAGCTTGAAAAGCATAGCCCATGGGAAGAAAACAATCTGAGGGTGCTTCAAGATACCTTCATGAGCTTGGCCTTAATCTTGTGGTTGGTGGATAGTTGTCTGCCTTACCTGAATTCAGTGGGCAGGGACAGCTCAATCACAAATTCATGGGGGGAGGTCTAGTGGGTCTGAATTAGCTGAACTTTTTATCTTTTCACTCTTAAATCAGCCTTGAAAGTAGCTGCTGGTCTACTAGGCTTGGGCCGCTCCATCTGATAGGCCAATAGTAAAACATGGGCATTGCAGTTCTTTAATTCCTGCTCCAATACATATAGGCTGCAGAACAGAGGCAGAATGAACTAAGGCATCTGCTGGGTTGGCCAGGGTTTTGTACTTACTGGCAAGGCTATGAGTTAAATAGCAATTAGGTCTGAATCTTGTCATGAGAGAACTTCAGCTCACCTGGGAAAACCTGGCATCTTCCATCAGTTCTAGTTTACCTCGAAAAGTGGAAATAGATATGGGGAGAGAAAATGCCCTTTCTAGGTATAGTGGGTTTCCTAAGAACCACACTTTTTTGTAGTGATTGTCTTTGAAAAAGCAAGCACTATGACCTCAACCAATTCCATTTTGGTTAATCCTGGGGTCTGCCTTATTTTGTAGAGGTTTACATTAACATTGTGAGGCTGGCTGGACTGAAAGGCACTTGAGTCAGTAAGAACCAACGGAGGACAGATCTTACATCCTAACACGGTGGATCTGGCTCATCAGCACTGGGCTTTCGAGGTCACTGCAAATCACCCCAGACAGCGCTGGCAAAGGTCACTTACCTCACCATCCAGGAACCTTTGGCTCAGAAACCATGAAGCAAAGCCTTGGGTCTCAAATGAACATGTTTAGAGTGAAGCCATCACAATGTGGTAGAATGAAATGCAAATTTAATTGGAGGGGGGAAAACTGAGATGACTCCATCCCGCGCTGAGGGGCGTTCCAATTCTGAGGGTCATTCTCTTTCTCTCCTCCCTACCCCCACACTCTCAATCACTCCAGACAGTCAGGAGCAACCTCTTTTCACTGCGCCTGACGGGACTGAGGGCTTTCTGGTCTTTCCAGCTGGTTTCAGTGAAGTCGCGCTCAGGTACCTTGGGTGTCTGCACTGGGTGTTACTGCTCTGACAGAGAGTCTTACAACTGCCTTTTGGAAGAGGTAAGATTTGCTTCCCTTTCCTGACCAAGGGGCTGGGTGTGGGGCTGAGTCTGGCACAAGACAACGGTAGGAGAGAGGGAGGTAATGTGAGCCACCTGGGTATAACTCAAGAGGGGAACTTGCCAAACAGAGAGCAAAGGCACTGCCCATGAGAGGGGCACCTGGGAGAAAGAACTCAGTGGGCAGTGAATGGAGGAAGGATGGTGAACAGGAAGGGGTGATTATGACGAGGGTTAACAGGAAGATGAACGTGAGCAGCAACATTGCAGAAAGCGCGAGGCAAAGGGTGAGGTGTGTCCTGGGTGTTTGAGGACTGCTTTGAAACCTCATCTGGTCTCCTCTTGGTCGTTGGCGCTCCTACAACAAGCAAGAATGAAAGGGATACGGTGTCAGCAATCTACATTCCGTCACCCACAGGTCCCTGTGAGCGTTCAGTGCCAGGCTCTCCCCTCCCCTCCTTCAGAGGCATCATGTTGGCTTCCCTGGGAGTGGCAGGGAAGAGAGACAGATGCTCAAGACTACCATTAGGTAAAGATGCTCAGCCTTACCAGCAGGTGGCCAAATAAGAGTTCACTCCAAATTGGCAGGTCTGGACCAACGATTCATCAAGAAGTCACATTTCTGGCAAAGTAGAGTTTGTGGTATTAACAGGTCAAACCAGAGAGACAGCTGCTTCTGCTGGTAATTGGGGGCCAGGAGGTTACATCACAGACAAGTATTTTTCATCCAACCACTCTGTTTAGGACAGTGGCAGCCCAGTTGCTCAGGAGGCCTCCCCTTGTACCTGCTGTGTTACCAACAGCAGGTACCATCCTGACCTCATTATGACATCACCTTGCCTCTAGGGAAAGAGGAAGCTAGTAGGAGATCTTGAGTTGGGGTAGGGTGGGGTGCTGGGTAACATCTGGAGTGGCTGCTGTTCCATTGTGTAATAGAGAGGCACAGCAGTGAAACTGGAGACCAGCACCCAACCCAACAAGGACTGGGAATCCTATGGCTTACCCAAATCTCAAATCCCCAGTTAGAATCAATGTGAATTAATAAATGCTTTCAGATTCTCTATGTGGAAAGGATTACGTCTGTGCATGGTACAGGAGAGTTGAGATAATAGATGGCATTCTCCCAGGGACCTAGGGGGAATCCCACATATTACCTTTAAAATGTAGGCTAGGGAGGGACCAGCCTTAAAACCTTAAAAAGATAAGTGGCTTGTGTAAATTCCTAATTCCCAAATGACTCAATATCAAGGGGCCTCAATTGTGAACCAACCCAAAACAGGGAAAGGAGGGACTCAGGACAGGATCAGTATGTAAATCAAGGAGGAGTTTTCACCATCGTTTTCTTCTGCAGTTTAAAAAAAAGCGTCTAGACCTCAATTTCAAGCAACACCGACCAGAAAGTCGGCAGTTAAGCTGAGAGTGAAAATTCTGGACTCGCCCCTGCCATTTGCTCCGAACCAAAACCTGGAGCACATCACTGAACACCTTCAATGCTCAATGGAAAGAAAGTGTGTCCAGCTACCTGCCCTACCTGCCTCACAGGATTTCACTGTTAAAAACACAAGAGTGAACATGTCCCACACGTGTAATGTGAATTTGTCATGGAAATTCTCCTCGGTCACTGTGGTAGTGACTCTTCCCTCCACCTGGGCATCACAGTGGAAGCACAGACGGGACAAGCATTTCCATGTCATGAATTGTCTCATGGGCTGGATTTTTATGGAGCTCTCCCAGACCCAGCATGGTCTACCTTTATTAGGTGATGAGAGCGAGTTTGGCTTCCAATTTCACATCGTCCCTTGGTTCTTGCTTCTGCTGAGTTCCCTCTCAGGAGAATCCTAAGAACAATGAGGTGGTCTCACTGACGTGGTCTGCTAGCCTCTGGTGACGCCAGGAACGTAATTGCTCCAGGTCTTGGCTGCTGCATTTGTAAAACCCTCGAGTAAGACGCTTAGCACTGTGTTGGCACCCAATCAATATTAGATGAAATTATGAAGAAGGCAGAAGAAACAAATCTCTGGAGTTTCATCTTCTTTGGTGTCTCAGGATACCTGATTTTCTCTTTGGTTCAAGGCACCTTGCTGCTCAGAAGTCTCAGATTGATCCCCACAGGGCAGGGCAGAATGCCGGCTTTGGAATTTCTACCAAAGAGCCAGTAGAGGGAGCTCCGGAGTAGAACTGCTCTTCTGTGGTCCACATTTCCTTCATTTCTCTGCCCAGAGGCCACCGACTTTTTCTCTACGAGAAAACTGGAGACCTCAGCGGAAGACCTGGGCCCAGCGCTGCTTTCAGAGCACCCAGGGGTTCTTGAACTTTCGAGGCAGCTTGAGTCTCATGCCAAGGTTCAACTTTTGGGCTCCAGTTCCAAACTGGAACAAAACAGGTCTTATCGGGGCTCATCCCAGGAGATGTGGGGCTGAGACTTTGGAGCTAACTCTTCTCTGGCCCTTGGAATTCTGAACAAGCTCCAGCTTTCTAGTCACCCTTTCATCCTTTCCCCACAGACACTCATGTCCTAGTCATTAAAGGACCTTGTTATAAACTTGTTATAAGGCCTGGAGCCTGGACACTGTTCGGCAGCGGAGTGGAGGAAATAGCCTTTGCCAGCTCTCAGAGACTTTAACAGTGTCTGGGAAACCAAACGCTGGACGTTGCATTTCTCTGATGAAAGAGCTAAAATGGCTGCCAAACGGTGGCAACACGGACTCAAGGCTCTGAGCCCCGCTTGCCCACCGCTCCTTCTCTACTCGGATTC
This sequence comes from Macrotus californicus, assembly GCA_007922815.1. Lineage (NCBI taxonomy): Eukaryota > Metazoa > Chordata > Mammalia > Chiroptera > Phyllostomidae > Macrotus > Macrotus californicus. Next base: position 23,688 of record VMDR010001819.1, read on the forward strand.
CTTGGGTCAACCAGGTGGCGCAAACCTTGTTTCTTATACTTATGTTCTGGCTCACAGTTAATCCATGCAATAGTGGGAGCCCCAGGAGATGGTGGGAGATCTTTCCAGGCTTTCTTATAATTAACATTTGCTTGCAGTCTGATTCTGATTAGAAGTGGCCTTGTTTCCTTTAGGGTCCCCAAGGGGCTCTATGCCTCACCTACTTATAGGGTGATACATAGCTCAGGAGGAACCCCAAATAAGGCAAGGACTTGTTATCGGGAAGGTTAAAAACATATGAGAACTTTTTCTCCCCCTCCTTTTGCTGCCATGATAGTGTTTATGGAGTATTTACTAACCTCAGGTACTCTGCTAAGAAGTATGTATACATTATTCTACTCAGTCCTTATAGCAACTCCGTGAAACAGGTCTAATTATAATTTCCATTTTCAAGTTGAATAGCTAGGGCTTGGAGAGCTTAAATAAACTGCCCTAAGTCAAAAAGCTGGTAAGTATGGTAGCTGGTATTCTGAAACACAGAACAGCCCCTCTCTGGGCTGTAGCTGGGTTCTCCACAACAGACAATGGTGGAGTTCCCTTCCGTATTAGGAGAAGTTCCCAAGGGTGAGGGGAACCTGGGCAGGGGGCCACACCTTGTTAAGTCCTAGCCAGCACCAATGGAAACACCTGACGTTCCTTCTCATCCCATTGTCCCAGGAGGAATCACCACCACCAGGATGAAGCAGTTCACCTTCCTTCTCTAAGATAATCCCCTTGGACACCTGGCCAAGCCAGAGAGAACAAAAGGGACTCATTCCATCTTTGGAAAATGTATTGGACTTTCATAATTTGGGGATGAGCTGGAAAACAGACAGCTGGGGACCTAATTCAAGAGTAAAAATATTTAGGTCTCATGTCTTAAAATAAGACTCTTTGGGAACTGCCATTAAAAGTAATCAACAGTTGGGGGTAGGTAATGGATTTTACCAGCAGATCTCAAGTCATAGCTCCATCTGCCCTGATATGTGACTTTGCTGGGCTCTCTACATCTACGTCTGGTTAAGTCGGCTCCTTTGACACAGGGGATGAGACCAGGTAGGGAAGGCAGAGGCTGCACAGCTAACATCACAAGAGGCACTTCTCTTTCACCAGAGATGACAGGAACCCTGCCTTCAATCACCCCATGAGCTGGGCTGCTCCTATTCATCCTCCACTTCCTGAAGTCAAGAGAGGGAAGCTGCCTGTGAGAAGGTGGGATTCTAATGACGAAGAGGAAAACAAGAAGGAGCTACTGACCGCTGCTTGAAGAGCCGGGGAAATGGCTCTAGGAAGAAGAGAGGACTCAGACCCAGGCCTGTCCTAGCCTGTCCTCTCATCCCCTCATCTCTAGGGCTGACACCAAATGATGTGATTCATGAAATATTCTGCTGCTCTGAGCCACTAGTATTAGCACATATGCAGCCTCCAATTGGTTGGAAATGGCACGTTAGGTTACAAATCAAAACACAACTGTGGTCTGGACAGTAACTCAGGAGAATCACTAATGTTTTGATCAGCTCTGGCGTGCATGCCTATGAGGAGTTCCTTCTGATTAGGGATTTGTGGTCTGGTTTACTTTCAGGCCCTGATAGGGATGCGCCAAGCCCTCAGCAAGGGCACCCTTCATCCTGCTGCAACTTGCTTCATTTGTATCCTGCTAAAAGCCCTCCAGAGCCAAACTAGTTACAGAGCATGTTTTCCCTGAAATCCCCTGCAAATGAATGGCAGTCTCCCAAGACGGTAGGGTATTAGGGACAGAGATGCCTAAAGAATGGGGAAACACTTATAATAATAGCAAGGATTTACTAAGCCCTCGTTGTACGTCAGGCAGTGTCCTGAGCACTTTATATGCATTCATTTATCCCTCATCATAACCTTAGGAGGTGAGGACTATTATTATTCCCATCTTATGGTTGAAGAAACGGGTTGCTGAACTTGAACAGGTTACGAGGTCTCAGGGCTACTTAAGTAGGCAAGATTTTCATCCAGGCTGTCTGGCTCCTACTCTGGGCTCTATGCTAGATTCTCTCGTCTTAATGGAAGGATCTCCAAGGTGATGTCAGGGGGCTGACATAGGCCCTGAATGAAAAGAGATCCACATTCAGTCTGGTGTTGTATTTGATGTGGATGGCCTGTGGCATGCTGGACTTCCTGGGGGCTATGAGCCCAGAGAAACCTGTTGTCTGAGGCCTGAGCAACCACTGACCACTCCACTCCAAGGCTGCAGAAGAAGACTGTGATAACAGTACCTTCATCTCAAGCACGCCCACTCCTCCAAGAGGCTTAGGAGCTCCTTAAGGACGAGAAGTATTCAACTTGCTCTGCAGAGCAGTTATGAGAATGCATACATTATGGAGCTGGTTGACGCTGATCCCCTTGTTCTAGGGATGAAGCCAAATGATTCACCTAAGTTCACTAAGTTAGGGCCGCAGAGCATGTACTGCCTTACTGGTCAGGCAAGGGTTTTTTAAAAAACCCAGAGTTGGAAAGGGTCTTTCCAAAAGAAGAATATGAGCTTCTGAAGGCCTCTTTCACCCTCATAGCACTACGAGAGCTCTGGTGGCAAGCAGGAGCCATATCTTAGTTATTTCTGGATTTTCAGAACTTAGTATATGGCCGCTATCTAGTGGACCCTCCATAAATTTTTGCTGAGCTCCCTTTTGATGAGACCTTGAGGTCCAGGTAAGGGATCTCTTTCTTCTGTTCTCCACTTGGGAACAAGGTCATTGAAATGCAAGATCTGGATGAGTAGCTAGTCCTAATGGCCTCCAAGGAATCACCGAGGGTCTACAATGGACTCACAATGTCCAAGGCAGATCTGCAACATCTGACTCAGTGAAGAAGAGGAGTCTTGCCTCTAGGCCCCAGTGAGTCAAAATGCAGGTGATCTTCTCACTCAAAGTCTTGAGGTCCAGACTGTGATAAGCTTTGACCCGGTCCCTTTCTCATTACCAGGATGCCTCCTCCTTCAGGACTAGAGGCTGCTGGGGCAGCAGGGGAAGGGTTTAAGAGCTTTGAGCTGAAGTGAGAGCTCCAGGAGTTTCTCAGGCCTGTCCCTGCCTTAGTAGGGTCAATGGAGAACAGTTCCTTTGGCTTATAGTAGGGTACAGAGGGGGGAGATAGGTTTTACCTAGCAACTCCCAAGAAGAGTCCCTGTGAATGTGGAAAGGTCTGAGAGTGACTCTATCAGCTTCAGAAAAGGAAGAATCTACCCAGGAAAGAAAGGCATATGGTGGAAATACCTCCCCATAATATGCTGTTAAAAGATGCTCCCATGTCATGTTTCTGATGCTTCCACTGGCCCACGAATGGCCAGAGGTATAACAATAATAAAATAACAATAAAAATAGTAATACACCAGACATTTGGCATCTGTCAGGCACTGTGCCAAGCCCTTTGCAAATAACTCAATGAATCATCATAACTCTTTGAGGTAGGTGCTATCACTACCCTCATTCTTAAGTTTCAAGAAATTGAGGCTTCAAGAATTGAAATAACTTGTCAAAAGGCACATAACCAACCAAATACAGGAGCTGAGATTTGACTTCAGGTCTCTTTGGTTGCAAAGCCTGAATGATTCACCATCAAACTGTACTCCAAACATTGTGAAAGTCCAGACTATGAAGGACCTGTGTCCACCTCTATTGCTGAGTGACATGGGAAATTTGAACATCTGCCTCTGTGCAAACACATATACACAAACACATGAATCATGTATGTAGAATACTCCAGAGTGCCTTTGGATAAGTCATCTCACTTCTCATTTCATTCTCAAAGGGGTAGATAAATGTTCCAATTGGAGCAATATTACAGGTGGAGCAAGCAAGTCACTAAGAAGCTGAATAATTTGCCCAAAATCATACATTCACTTGGTGCCTGACTCTAAGTGGCTTGATGCCAAATCTACGACTCTTTATAACATATTGGCACAATAATGAGGCATGCTCAGTCAGCTAACATTTATGAAACACCCAGCACGGGTCAAACACTGTTCTAGGCTCATTCGCAAACGGTAAATAGTTACTCATTGATTGGTCTTCCAGTCCACTAACTGGGCTGTCACTGCATCACCCTCCGTGTCTAGTAAAGGTTATACAAAAGAATAAATGAGAGTAATCCCTTTTCCTTATTTCTCTAGGTACTCTCAGTAGCTTAGTTCAAGCTGAATATTTAAAAAAGGTGTTGCTGTCATCTTAAGGACAAGGCAAGAATGAAAAACTAGATTAAGTCTAAAAAACGCAACTCTCAAACCCCCTGAACCAAGGGTAGAGGGTCAACAGTGTCTTCGCTCTCTACGCTGGATGCATTTGCAATGCCATCCTATTTCTACCGTAACCCACCTCACATTTTGGAGGTGTCCTTTAGCTTCACTCTTTGGAAGGTAGTTGATGAAGACAGGAAAGAGTCCCTTTCCATGGGGTCTATCAGGGATATAGGACTGTCTTCTTCTTGACCCTTTGAGCTTCAGGTGCTACTTTTCCCACATCAGCATCAGTTGAATTTACTGCCAAAGTCATTTCTGACCAAGAGATTCCTGGGCAGACATCACCGAGCAGTGGCCAGACAAATAATATCTGATAGCAGTAAGTGCTAAATAATTAATACAATTATTCATGAGGCAAGTTAAACATTGTTTTCTTAATTTGTAGATGGTGGTGCCTAAGTACACATCAAGCAGAGGACCTGCTTCATGGAGCCATGCTTGAAAGTGATGGGTAGGAATTGGATGCGTAATTTTCAAGACCTGGGCTCTAACCCAAGGCTTCAGCAGACCCGGAAGAGATCAACAGATGAATTCTTTCTTCATATCTGTGACACCATCACCAAGATGTGGTAGACTATTCACAGAGTAGCACTTAGAGAAAAAGAAAACCCCAATGGGTCAAAAATGGAGGCTTGCTGAAGTTTTTTGCTGCAGATGGATGATGATTCTCTTAATGAAGGAAGATAAGCAACAGAGTTCTCAGTCTGGGATCGGGGTTACTTCTTACCTCTTCCTGCCCAGGCATGTTACCTGTGTGGTACACATGGCCCTGTGCTCAGAAGGGCCTTGGGCTTGGTTTAATACTCTGCTGTCATTGTCTTGAGATTCTTAATAACTTTATCTTTGAACTTGTGTTATGTAAGTCTGAGAAAATGCCTGAGTAGAGAAGATACACATGCTATACATGTTTGCCATTCCTTGTAGCCCCATAGTACCCTAAGAGTAGAGAATTTCAATGGAGCTCAGTGAGACTCAAAGCAAGTAAAAGGTAAGTCTATGGCTAAGTAAGTGTGGGCACTGACCATACCTAGAGGTCATGATGTTTGAACCAGAACCTACTTTGAAAGCAGAAAGGCAGCAATGAGGTTCTATCAAACACTAATGACCAAGAAGCTCTATCATATCATCTCTGACTAGTGTTTCTTCCCTGCAGGTGCCAACCATCTATGCTGAAAATGGTGACACAGCAGGAAAGGGAAAGATAAAGCAACCCATAGTTCCTTTTCCTTTCGGTCCTTCCTTATTCATCAGCAGGTTGAAGTCAGAAGTGCTGGTAGAACGTGTGCATAAAGAAGTGAAATACTAACCATAAAGGCAGTTTGAGTTCATTTTGTTCAATGTTTCCATTGTTCTGGTAAGAACGAAATACATATGCATGTACAATCTGTGAAATACCAATTGTGTAGTTTCAGTGATTCTGCAAATGAATTAAATGCTCTTATATTCGCATTGGAAACTATCATTGCACAATATAAAGTGGTAAAATTCATGCTAATAATTAAAATTTTTTATTTAGCATGACATTAAACAGCAAATTATTTTTAAAAAATCACAAGTTAGAGAGATGGTCAAAGAAAAAAACTTTAGTACCTTTAATGGCACTTTTTCCTGTGTTTTGAGCAAGGGGCCCTACATTTCCATTTTACACTAGGCCCCAGGAATTACGTAGCTGGCCGTGGTCTTGTCCTGATTTTTCTGTTGAGAAAGGAAGGGGAAGCCTTGGAGCTCATCCAAGGTGAAGAAGGGACAAGGTGGGCTCCTTTCTGCTCATAGGTGGGTAGCCATCAGCTTGCAGTAATGCTTTCCAACGTTGAGTGAAGGAGGAACTGATACTCCTGAATGAATATGAGGAAACCCAAGGCAAATTCAGGTTCACCGCATACACTCAGGGATGTCAGATTCTCCCCTAAACCGGATGTGGCATTTCTCCACTGGCATCTTCGGACTTCACAGAGAAAGAGGGTCCGCTCTTGTTTGTAACTCATGAGCTCACAAGTGGAGAGAACTCTGCACACACATACACACACATGTGTGTTGTGGTCTTACCACACATATGTGCATGTACACTGCATATGTGTGTTTGCATGTGATGTGCACTTGGGCACCTGGGTAAACCTGAGAGAGGTATTTTTACGTGGACCTCAGGGGGCTGGCTGACGGACGTGAGACACAGTCAAAGTGAGTGTGGAAATGGTATCCTGGAACTTGGTCCTCAGGAGACCACAGCTAAGGGTAGAGAGCAAGACTGATGGGGCTGGGGGGACTATGAAGGACTATTTCCAGGACCCGGTTTTCCTTATAGCCACTTTCTTCTCCTTGTACATCAAAAGGAGACAAACACGTGTTGACTTAGGCAAAGAGCAGAAACAGCTTCCTTCAGAGGGCTGAGACACAAGTGACCCTGTCCCCTCCTAGGCTGTGAAAGACTGTGCCCCCCTCCACTGCACACAAAAGTGAGGGTGCTGTCCCTGGAATTAGGACCGTAAGTGGTGTGGACAGGACATGCCAGCCATGCTGCCCTGGCTGTCCTCCACACCAGCAGGTCCGTAAGGATGGCACTGCCAGCCACCCTGCTTTTTTTAGTGGGACAGCACGTTACAACGCAGCAGGCTTTGTGCCAGTCTGTGCCCATCCTGCCTCCGGTCCCGCTTCTGCGAATCCTTGCCTTTGGGTTACTCCAGCTCTGGAACCATGACAACAGCATGTTGATTCTAATTTCCGAGCACCCTCCCAAATTCTCCCACCACCACCCCTGCTGAAAAAGACTCATGTCAAGCTGATAACCCCATTGGAGGAAAACACTGCAACTTACTCCTCCAGAATCACATCCCCATCCAGGTGGTCCTCACCACCACCAGTCCAGTCCAAAGAACCACTGCCTTTTACCTTCCCCACATTTCCAAATGCATTTTAATCAGACATGCAACTGGTGCCCCCGCATATATCTTTAAAGACCCCTTGGAAGGGGGGCATTCCCCCTCCAAAGAGACTTGTGTTCTACTTTCCAGAAGTGGCTGCTCTTCAGAGTGGATGTGATTCGGCTTTCCCAGAGATCATTTGCAGGGGAAAAACACAGCACTACAACTGAGAATGCTGCTGCTTCCGTAGATTCACAAAAAAAAAAAAAAAAAAAAAAAAAGAAAATCCTGCTCTCATACACGGAATTCCCACTGACGAAATCTGGCCAACACTGGGGGCTAAATTTTCCCCATTAAACAGAAGGCTCAGGATGAAGAATGCAGGGCAAGAGAAGGGGTGACAATACCTTTTCAACCCTCTAGAGGATCTGAACTCTGGCCCCCAAGGTCAAATGGCTGATGTTCAAAATTCCCCTCTTTCCATCCCTCCACCTCTCTTCCCCAAGCTGCTTGCTAACAAAGAAGGATTCCCTTTGCTACACACAACAAAACCCTGGTGGGTTTACCCAGATTAAAGAACCCCTTGAAGTCTCTGTCAAAACTAATCTTCTCGGGAGAAACACTTGTTGATAACCACCTTGCGTTGTGCGGCAACACAGAAACCAGGGCCCCGCTGCAAACACTGGCCTCTGACCTCCCCATCTCCACGTGGCACCAGGCACCATACAATCCCTGGCCTCACAGAACGCACCCCCCACCCCCATATCCCCTGCAAGCTCCCTCACCCATTTAGCTCCCCCACTTCAAGCTGAGCCATCTTCATAACAACCTCCTAAAGCAAGGAGACCCGCCCCTCAACTCCCCAGACTCTGAGAGACCCTGGCTGGTCACCCGCCTTCCCCTCCCACTTTGCCACCCGCTCCCGTGATTTTAACCCTCCACCCTGCGGAGTTCAGCTTCTCTTCCTGCTGCAAAGTTTGCCAGGCGCCTGTTCAGGCGGTTTTCTCTATACAACCGGCCCTAAGAAATCATGCATAAAGATTTCCCTCTACAGGTGGTTGTGAGCTGTAGCAGTTTTTGCTCTTGCAATGGAAATGGTTTCTTTTTTTTTAAATTTCATTTTACCCACTAATAGGGATTTTTTAAAAAATTGTTTTGCTTGCACCCACTAAAGTCTTGGCATTTCTTCCAAATAGTGGGAAGACAGATTCAATTCTTCATGCAAGAAATGTTACCACTACTATCACCACCACCGCGCTCTGCTTCTTTGTATCTCCTCACACTCCCCCACTTTGCTGTGACTTCATAAAGCCAAATAATTACAAGAATGAAGACACTTGGTGAATGAGAATCAGTCCGAAATATGACAAAGTGGAAGAAGCACTGCCCACTACAGAATCCCTCTCCACCCCCACCCCCCACCCCACCACCACAGAACGGGGGTGGGGGGGAGAAAAGACAGCACCCCCTCCCCGGTTTACCGCCACAGGGCTGCCTTCCAACTGGCTTGCCTCCTGCGAAGCCCTCTCACACACAGCCCCAGGAAAGCCAGCTCAAGAAGTCTAGGCAATTTGTACAAATACAAGTGTTCAATGAAAAAGACAGTAATCATGGCCAGTCACACAGATCTACTCCTCCAAACATTCACCAACTGACATCATAAACTTTGCAAAAGCCAAACACAAGACAGTGCATGGTATAACCTACCTTGGCGAGCTCCTTCACTTTTTGTGCAAATGTGTTCCCCTCCGCACGCTTTACACGGATTACTAGGGAAATTTGGAAGGACTGGCGAGGGGGTGGAAGAGGTGAGGGAATGAGGGTAATATAAATAAGGAAGCGTTTTCAATGCACCACGCAAAAAGCTCGGGATTTCACGTTATGTCTGCACTCTTCCCGGAGCAAGGCAAAACAGTTTGCGTTCGGTGCCAGACTTGGTGGGAGAGGGAGGAGAGAGGGGGGGGGGGGAGGGAGGGGGTGGAGAAGGCTGGAAGAGAGAGGGAGAAGAGAGAGAGAGAGAGAGGAACCGAGAAAGGGACAGAGGCAGAAGAGTGGGGAGGTGAGCGGGAAGCGAGAAGGAGAGAGACAGAGAAGGAAAGGGGGGGAGGCGGAGGAGAGGGGAGCGAGGCGGCAGCCCCCTCCCACGCTCCCACCCCCACACGTTCAGGCGCCTCCTGAGTAACCGATCGGAGCAAAGAACTCCTCACCCACGTTCGAAAACCCCGTTTGGGGACTAAGTCCCGAGGCAGTCACTCTCAGGGTCTATTTATAGACAAACCCTAATGATATGCATTGCATTCTGAACGTAAATATGTGTGCGCGCGCGGATCACATATGGTTCCTTTGACAGGTATGATTTTTATTTTATCTGTATTTTTTAAAACTGCGGTGCATTTGATTATATCTGCTTGGATTTTCTTCTCTTTTTTTTGCATCAGGAAAACATGCATCAATTTTGAAGGTTTTGGCGGGGGGAATTGTGGGGGGGGGGTCTCAAAGCTTACAAAACCCTGGCACCCCCTCCCCCCCTCCAGCAAAGCTGGGATATTTGCAGAGTTGGGGCTGTTTGAAAAGGCTCCAGCTCTGGCTCCGTGTAGCACGCCCAGTTCCAGCAGTGTGTGCTATTGACCTGCATTGACGTCAGTGCGTCATTAGGTCTCCCTTAGAAACACTGACTTTCAAAAATAGTATCAAATTAATTCAGTTGGAGCCTGGTGAAGAAAGGCTACTAGCTGGAATCAACCATAAAACTCCAGAATTTTCAGCCCTAGATCTCTTCTTTTTTCTAGGAGCCAAACAGAAATCAGATTGTATGGAAAATGCCATTGAGGGGATTTTTTTTATCCTTAAGAAAAGGGACCAAATTAGATTGCAAACCCAGAACTGCTTCTTTTTTTTTTTCTTTCCCCTTTTTTTCTGATCTAAAAATAACTCCTGCTTGAGCTGACTGCGGTATCTTTTGTGTTGCAGCTCTCTGGTTTTAGCAGTGTGGTCTGGGGAAGGGTGGCACACAAGTGCAGATATTGATCTATTGATATTTGCAAAGCCAAGAATTAATTTTAATAAAACAAGTGTGCCTGATGTCGGGAGGTAATGAAGGAGAGGAGGTGCCATAAGGAGATTTATGCCATTCACACTTTTCTGTTTCATGTTTTCCCAATTCATCTTTTTAGGCTGCAATTCCCACCCCACGTGTCTCACGTGGCCTCTGACCAGCACCAGCAACCCCCATTCACACAAACACAAAGCACCAGCACATTCACACTTAGCAGAGGCAGTACATTCATAAGCAAAGGCTCTGGATCTTTCTTCCTCTCATGGCTGCTTGGCAGAAAAGGCATAGCAGCCCACCAAAATGGGATTAGGTTTAATCTGGGGGACTTAAATATGTCATCTGATCATTAGATTGCATTGTTAACATCTGCATTTATTTAAAAACCTGCTTTTTATAGAGGAGCAGCCACCCCCTTCACCTAACAATACGGTTTTAATCGGTCCATTTTACAACTGTACTCATGTATATATACCTGTGAATTATATACGAGAATATAAACGTGCATCCCCCATGGAAGCCAGGTGGGTGATATACTCCACTCTGAAAGCGTTCAGGAAGTGGGGGATCTTCCTCTTTTCAGAGGAGGCAGTTTATAATAATTTTGTATAGTCTGTATTTCTTACATTCCTGCTTCCCACCCTTTCTCCCTTGCCCACTCTTCTCAATGTGCTGAACTTGTGCCTCTGGGAGACAAAAGAATTTGGTTTCTCTGACCCATTCAGTCTTTGGCCTCTGCTGAGACTATTAATGAGGGGACTAATTAGGGCCATTGTGTACAGGGGCCCTCTTGGAGGCTGCTAAGGATGACAAGGGATGTGGGGGGCCACGGGTGGAGGCAAGGAGAGCCCAAGATATATTTAAATCATGACTCAAAATTAAGAGGACCTGAATTTTTCTTTTCTTGATGCACCTATAAGGTCAGGTTCATAATCACCCAATGATTTGTGCTTATCACTGTTTCCTAAAAGAATAAGCCCTTTGTCTCATTCCCTGAAATGGAGTTGAGAGAGAGACCCGGTTGAGATCTTGACCTCAACATTTTCAGACAAGGACAGAACATGCATGATTCTACGATGCCAGGCTAGTAGGTCCGGGACATGGAAGGCAGAGACAATCATACTCCAGCTCCTACCCATCTGCCCCTTGCTCAGTCCCAAGGAGGAGCATTGAGGGTAAATCAGGAGGCTGTGGGGCAAGAGTTTATCTAAGGACAATGTCTGGTGTTTGGAGGAAACGTCAACTGATGACAGCCTGACTCCGTGGTTTCTCTTGCCTGCTACCCCTTCTTCTCTGAGGGACCAGGGAGGACAAGGCAATGGCCAACAGTTCCTGTGCCAGCAGCAGCAGCAGCAAAGGGCGGTGTGGTGGGAAAATCGAGTGCCTGCCCCCACAACCCGGCACTTACTGGCTATGGCAAAGACACTGATCAGTGGATGCTTCCAGCCAGCCAGGCACCTGCAAACCAGCACCCAGGCTTGCAGGGGCTTCCATACACTCTTCATCACAAATGCATTCATTCACAGAAGCCTAGAGTCATTCACACACCTGCATCCAACCACATTCATTCATATTTTAGCCACAATTGCAGCCATGCATTTGCCTGCAAAAGCTGGGCGAGTGTGCACAGCAGGAACACGCCTTTAGAAGGCTACATTCCCCTCTTACACACACCCCCCCTCACTGTTTGCCCTGCTTCCTTGCTTCCTTCCCCCAGAGGCTTTCAGCTCTCAAGTGCGCAAAACCCTGGCAGGAATAAATTTCTGTCATTCATATGGTCACATCCCCAGCCTATATAAAGACCCACTGACCTGGTCCATGATTAGATCATGGAAAAAGATGCCCAAGAGCTGGCAGAGCTGCAAATGTCTAGGTGTATGGGGTGGGGGGGGGCAGTTCTTTTCCTGGCCTGGTTTTTCTCACTTGGCAGCCACTGAATAGAGAGGGCCAAGGGAGGGGCTTGCAGTGTGGCCCAAGACTGCATAATGTCCCACTTGGCCTGTTCAGATCTTGTCCTTCGTGGAGAGGTGAGACTTGTGGAGAGTTGTCAAGTTCTGAAGGAGCCAAGGCTTGGCATTCCTAGGCCCTGGCAATTCTTGTCCATCTGCATATGAAGTATAGGGAGCTGGGGAGTCTCCATTTGCTCCTCCAGATCCACTTTACACTCTCACCTCTGTCTTCTGTGCCCAGAGAGGCTGACTCCGTGGACTTCACTAACACACTCTTGATCCCTGGTTCAGCCTACGGAGGACCCTAGCGGGGAAACTGAGGACAGGGGGAGGGCGCAGTAGGGTACTTAGTCCCTCATCTCTTTCCTTGACAAGCTATGGATTGTCTGTGGCTGTGTCCCTCTGCTGAAAGCCACAGCTGCTGTCAGGTGGCCCTCGTGTAACAGCAATAGTCATAGCCTTCTCTAAGTTCTGTGTGTGAGTGTGAATGCGTCTCGACCAGCAAACCTCGGAGTCTCTAGGTATGTGAAACTCTTCACTGGGACAAGAGTCCCTGAATGCACATGTTTCGTTGGCTCCTACTGGCTACCTAACAAAGTCTTCCATCAGAATGCTGGGTAAGTAGTGTTTATTTCACACACAGGAAATAAGGTGAGCTTTCTTTCAGTTGAGTACATGAAATCAAAGAATAGACACTGCAGAGATATTGCAGAGGGTGGTTACGGAGAGCTCTGGAAGAGGACCAGCAGCTCCAGTGTTTACTAGCTGCGTGATCACGGCAAGTTACTTAATGTCTCCAAGCCTCAATTTGCTCCTCTGTAAAATGGGAATGATAATAATGGCACCTTACTCTTACAACTGGTACAAGGGCTCTCCAAGACAATGTATGTGAACGTGTGTAACACAATGCCTAGGACAGGTAACCCACAACAAATTGTTAGCTATTTACCTATTAATAGTATAAGCATGTAGTCTACAGACAGCCACTTCTGCTGCCCATAGAAACTTTCAAAGTTTTGGAACCATAGTCAAAAATAAAATACTCATTTTATATCATGACCTGAAGACACACAACGCACACAAACCGAAAGACAGTAATACTAAACCTTACAACTTGCAATGTACTTTGATATTTCATTTGTTCTCTTTTACTTAAAAAATTGTGTCACAACAATTAATGGTGAAACAGTGATCTGGCAAACTTTCTAGGGATCAATGCAGTGAGGACATCCTTGAAGAATAGGTAAGGACCATTTCCTGATGTCTTCTAATCAGGTGTAGTCACACAAATGGGGACAAAAATTGAAGATATTCTCTCCAGAATCTGAAATTCACTCATCAAGCATTTTTGTGGACTTATGTGTAAAAAACTAGAAGTTGGGGACCCAAATGTATAAAGCATGGTGACTGACCTCAAGGAGCGTATGCTTGAGTTAAGATTCACTCACTCATTTATCCACTTAACAAACTGAGCACCTACTATGTGTGAGAAAGCACTGTTTTACATCAGACAGAGTTTCCTGACCTCGCAAAGCTTACTGTTTCACGACAGTGACAAACAATAAATAAATAACCAAACTGCCCTGACTGGTGTAGTTCAGCTGCTTGGGTGCGGTACTGCAAAGCAAAAGGTCACCAGTTTGATTCCCCATCAGGGCACATGCCTGGGTTGCAGGTTTGGCCCCAGGTTGGGGCATGTATGAGAGGCAACCGATTGCATGTTTCTCCCTCACATCCATGTTTCTCTCTTCTCTTTCTACCTCCCTTCCCCTCTCTCTAAAAATGAATAAATAAAATCTTAAAAATAACCAACCAAATAAACATAATATGGTTCAGATAAGTAAGGACATGGACAGTGACCGGTAGGAAAGCCTATTCTGGATAAGGAAGTCAGGGAACATTCCTCCAAGGAGAAGGTATTTGACCAGAGACACGAAGTGAAGGCGTGAACTGTGTAAATTCTACAGGACCTCCAAGAGCAAAGGTTCTGAGGCAGAAATGGAATATCCTAGAAATAGGAAGAAAGCCAGAGGGGCAAGAGCTTAGTGAGCATATGAGAGGTTGATGGGGCCAGATGACAGAGGTTCCTAAGCGTCGTGGTCATCTGGAATTACATCGGAATGTGATGGGAAGCCACTGAAGGGTGGCTGGATCTGATTCACGTTTCTACAGGATCACTCTTGCTGCTGGGTGGAGAACCAGCTGAAGAGAGCAAGAGTGAAACAATGGGAGTGGTCAGGAGGCCATCACTGCTGTCCAGGCAAGAGATGTCAGTGGCTCGGACTAGGCTGTCAGTGATGGAAGTGGCAAGAAGTGGTTGAATTAGCGGTACCCACTCTGAAAGTTGATGCCACTACATATCCAGAACATAACGTGGAACGTGAAGTGCCAGGATGTTGTGGGAACTCAGATGAAAATTACATCTGGCTGAAGGATGAGCTGGCACTTGAGCTGTGTGTGACTTCAAGGATGAGTGGGCAGAAAGGGTGAGGGAGGAGAGGACACTCCAATGAAAGGGAAGAGCATGTGAGTGAAGGCACAAAAGAGGGAAAGCAGAAGGCATGTCAGGGGTAATTCTAAGGATCATGGGAGGCTTGAAGGGTTGGGCTGGACAGGTAGGTCCGGGATAAATCGTGAAGGGCCTGCAGTGTCGTGGCAGTGTTTGGGCCACTGTCCCAATGCAGAGCCACTGCATGTTTCTAAGGAGGATTTTCTAAGATCAGAGCTCAGCCGTAGAGAGTACTGGGCAATGTAGGGCTGCAGGGGGATCCAAAAGCTTCTGCTTTGGGCCTCAGTAGATTCATTCCTCATGGAGATCTTTGACCCTCCCTGATCCTGAATCTTTTGTTCCAGCCAAAGCAACCTTCTTCATGACCAGTGGGCAGGCCTCACCCACTCCTCCCCTTCTGCCTTTGTTCACATAGTTCTCAGCACCCAGGTGCCTTCCCCAGCTCCTGCCCATTTATGCAAATCCTCCTCATTCTTCTCTGGCTCCTTGGCTTCTATTGCTCTCTCCGTTCTGTCAAAGCACTTATCTATACCACTCATGTTGGCTCTTAATCTCACATACCCATTCACATTTCCTTAAGTATGTATTTCAAGAATATAGGATGTCCCCCATGAGACAGAAACCCTATCCCATCAAGAACCTTACCTGGCACTTCCTTTGTTTTCTCCAGTATCTGGCACTCAATAGCCATTCCCTTATATTGACCATCCTCACACATACCTAATAAAGTGAGCGTTAAGAGCCAAGTGGCCTCCTGAAGAGCTAACGGTAGAAAGGCAGTTGTCCAGATAAACTGACACGGGGACACACAGTCAAAGAGGACGCATATCCCTGTCTCCATTCCTCTTCCCATTCCTTGGCCATCCCAAAAAGGAACACACTTGAGATCTGGACACACTTACGTTTTGCCTTTCATAGAAGTGCCTTGGGGAATTAATTACCTTTGCTCGAGGACAGGGGTGTGAAACTCATTTTCACCAGGGGGCCACATCAGCCTTGCAGTTGCCTTCAAAGGGCCAAACGTAATTTTAGTACTATATAAATGTAACTGCTCCTTAAGAGCTAAGCAAGAGCTCAGCACTGCCTCCGGGTAGAAAACAAGGTGCTGGGCCAGATAAACAAGGTGGAGGACCAGATTTGGCCCACGGGCCTTGTGTTTGCCACCTGTGCTCTAGGGAATATAATCGGTGTTCAAGAGAACACAGCAAGGCCATGATTTCCAACGGAGACAGGAAAGTGGGCCTGAGTCAGATTCAGTGTCCTCCACGGGGGGCCAACTCACACCCCTGCCCCCTCCTCCAAGCATGGCTGTGGCTTCCCTGGCCCCTTGCTCCCAGTCTCTGCGCCACACATATTTGTTGCTTTCCCTGGAAACATTTTACTTACTTTAGGGGCTTCCACTCTACAGTACTTCCCTTCAGCAGTGTCCGCTTCATTTCACCAGCCATTGGAAACATCAACCAGTGAGACACGAGTTTCGGGATAGCAACAGAGCTGTGTGGACTCTCTCAGCACCTGTCACCTTGCAAGGACAGGGGTCACTTAAGGACACAACGGGAAGGAACTGATGATGGGTTTCCTTCTGTGTTGCTGTGGACATTCACTCTGGTGCTTGTCCTGTCTTTGGCCTCCATTGCTCACTGATTCTTTCCAGGTGCTCCACCTATCATTCCCAGGAAGGGGGCGGGGCAGGGGAGGGTGCCAGGAGTCAGTGAGGTCACTGACCCAGGAAAAGTGGGAGATGTCCGCTGGGCCCAGGCTCAATACAACAGGGCCCCTGCCTCAAACGAAGTCAGATTATGGTGGTCACGCAATGCAGCAGAGCAGGCCCACCAAGCCAGGAAGCTGGGGCGTTGGTGCAGTTATGGAGGCTGAGCAGTGCTGTGGGGACCCTCCCCCGCACAAGCCAAGCTTGGGTTAGACTTCCAGTACTACCTCTTCACTTGGGGAGGAATCCCTCATCTGCCTCCCGCTTCTGCCTCTGAGATGCAGGGGCCGATGGGGCTAGGGAAGGGGGAACTCCTTTGCCGGAGTTCCACGCTCCCGTCCCAAATTCGGGCCAGCACAGAGCTCAGCATCCCAGAGCCCTGACTCTGGGGCGGAAGGGGGCAGGGGTTCCCAAAGCCTGGGCGGGCGCGGTGGCGACGGGATGAGGGGCTTATGCCTCTGCAGAAGCAGCCTTTTCCTGCAGCCTTGCCAGGCCAGCCCGCCCCCGCCGCCGCGGTCTCCCACCCACGCGTGGAAGCCGCGCGGCCGCGGAGGCGGCGGTCCGGCGGGGCCTGCCGGTCACGCGGACGGCACGCGGCCCTGCGCTGCGAACACGTGAGGAGGCGGGGCCTGCGCCCAGGATCCCCTCTCGCGCTGCCTGCGTAGGAGCGCGGCGCCCGCCCCGGCCCGCGCGCCTCCTCCCCTCTCCCTCCTTCCCGCGCCGCCCCGCCCGGCACTGCCGCCCCCGCACCGCTGCGCGCGCCGCCTCCGCCCTGAGAGCTCCCGCGCGGGGGCGGGCCGCGGAGCCCGAGGAGCTGGAGCTGGCGGAGGGAGGGAAGGGGGGAGGTGGCGTGGCGGGCGGGCGCCGGGCCTTCGCGGACCCCTCCGCCCCCGGAAGCCCCCTCCCCAGCTCCTCTAAAGGCTCTCCGGCACACTCGGTTTTGTTTTTCTAGATTTGGAGCGAGGAGAAGCCGGGGTGCGGGATAGAGCTGCAGGGCGGTGGAGGCGCGGGGTGCAGTCGGCTGCGAGCACACCTCCCCCCATTCATCCACCCACGCGCGCGTGCTCTCCCGGCGCTGCTGATGTCCTGCCCGCTCCGCTGCTCGGGCTCTGCTCGTGACTCTGCTTCGTGCTGGCAGAAATCCGCAGCGTGCGTTTGGGGGTGGGGTTGGGGGCAGGGGGCTAGCTCCTAGCGTTGCCCCCTTGTTCATGCCCACACGTGCACGTACCAAGCCACCCCACATACCTACCTCCACCCGCAGTGACCGAGGCCTCCCACACCAGGTCATTGCCCCTGTGTCCCTGTCCACACTACTGGACACTGTCTCCGTCCTGCTCCCGGTTGCCCCACCCCAACGCCAAGGCATCTAAAGTGCCCATCACTTTCAATGGGCACTTTCTTCTGGGCGCCCACACTCCATCTCTAGAGTCTACATGGGTGCTGGTGGCAGAGGGGAATGGTGAGGGCAGTGGGGCGACAGACAGACTGTCCACAGGGCCCGTTCCGTGTACACCCCTCTTGGAACAGGGCAGTGGAAAAACAAACAGGAACTCTGCAGAAGAAGTCAAAACACCAGCTCCTTTCCGCCTTCCTGGGGCTGATCACCCAGCACGTGTGTCCGCCCCCGGGGATAAATATTGTGGTTTGGTTCCGCTCAGCACCCAGAAGACGCAGCTGCTGCCCCTGGTAACTGGGCAGCAAGGCCTGGCCCGGGGCTCTCACGTGTAGGACGCAGTGCTTCTGACGTAGGGTCCAAGATAAGGCGGTGTGTGTCGGACACACAAGGGGGAGGAAGGGGGAGAAAATAAATATTATGAAAAGCAGGAGGTGCTCAGAAATCACACTAGGTGCCCTCCTGTTGGTAACACCCTGCGCTAGAGGGGGTGGGCTCACTCGGAGCGAGGGACAGTGTGAGAGCTGTTTTGCCCCTCCCCAGCTGGAGGTTGATTCTGGATGCAGCCCTGAGAGACGGAGTTGACGCCCTCTCACCAGGCGAGAGGCAACAGGGCTGGACTTCTGGGCATGGAGCTTTGTGAGAGCTTGGCCTGCACAGGCTTTTTAGCCTCGCAGATGCACTGTATCATCCCCAAAAGAGAAGTGGGAGCAACTAGTTCAGTTTCCCCTGTTCTCTCTGTGCTACAGCCTACTGAAAGGTATCGAATCTGGTTGCCCTTAGCATTAAAAGCTTGAGGACATCCTTCAGAAAGCTCTCTGCCTTCCAGGCCATACTCAAAATTCCTGTTACTCAGGAGAGTCATTTCATGCAGTTTGGCGGCAGTCGCGTATTCTTTGATTAGAGTTGATTTTGTCACGTGATACCACTTTGAGGGCCGAGATTTGTGTACAGGTGTGCCAAAGAGCCCCAGGAGAGGGCTACAGTCCTTGGGGAGAAAAGGACAGTGAAGGGCATTAGGATCCTTTGACCATTATTTATTCATTCGTGGTTTTTGAGGTTTCACTGTGTTGCATGACTTGTGTGGGCCCTGGAGAAACTCAGTTAAAATGACATGGGCTCTGACAGTGGGAAGTTTGGGGGCCACTGAGAAGACAGTGAATGATTATGTCATGGGGAGGGAACTGCAATGAGAGAAGAAGCTGCGGGAATCTGCTCTGGGGACTCATTATGCTGCGGTAACCAGTGACTCCCAGCGTGTTCCTCAAGGAGCTACAACGATCAGTCCACCAGAAGCCTGTGGCCCCACTGCATGCTCTCTTCGTTCTGAAACCAAGGGTGAAGGTGGAGTCCCTCTGAGGGACTGGCAGGTCTCAGTAGCGGAGGGAAAATAGAGGCAACAGAGTCATGTAAGGGCTCCTTCTCCAAAGTGCCCTAGTCACACCCACTCATGCTTCATTGGCCATAGCAAGTCATGTGATTAAGTTGGCCATATATGGAGCAGGAAGCATAATCTTTCCACGGGGTCAGGCCAGTGGGGAAGGGCAGTGAATATCTAGACAAATAATACAACCTACCACAGACTCCCAGAGTCGATGAGGCTGGGACTGATGCACAGGTGGATTCAAACTGGGCAGTCAAGGCAGGGTGGATATTCCTGCAGCCTCATGGGCACAGGTGTGGAGGCGTAAAACAGCCCGGGGCATTCAGACAAGCTAGTCACCTCCCTTTCAAGGCCTTTCCTCTGTGGCTGCACAGTGTTGGGTAGCATTGTTTGTTCACCCTGCCCTCCCAGGTGGGATCTCTTTTAAGGGGTTAGCCCCCATCCCTGTTTCAGGGATTGTCACAGGGGAAGGATACTGATTTATTGTTATATGTCTTCCCAAAGAAAATGAACCCAAGTTAGTTAAAAATTCTTGTTCTCCATTAATACTGGAAAACAGACCAAAAAACCAGCAGATTGCCATAACATTCTGGATGCCTAAGAGACTGGACAGTGATGGCTATGCATGGGGGCTGAAGGCTACCACAGTGACCGCTGTAGGCATCAAGTCTTCTAAAATTTCAGCTTGTATTCATGGAGCTATTTCAGGGGATGTCTCTAGATGATTCTGATGGCCACCTGCGTCTCAGCAACTTGGCTTCAGTCTTCTGCTGACCCTGGTCTGTAAAGGCCCCATGTCCACCCTCTTCCTCTGTCACCTTCTATCTCATTTTAGGTATTTAAGGAGGAACACCTCTTGGCCAAGATGCCTCGTTGGTGACCCCCACCCACTCCCCCAATGCTGCTAAGCAAGAACAAATAGGTGATTCCTGGACTATTAGTTAAACCTTGTATAGTGGTTAGTCATTCGCTCAGAAGTGGCTGGCTATTAACCACATTTCTTTGGTTAAAACAAGCCTTAAGGCCAAGTTCAACATCAGTGGGGCCAAGGAACATACTGAAAAAATAATCTAGCTTATTACAGTGTCACAAAAAGTGAGATCAGCAATAGGATTAGATTGCTCTCTATGGCTTTATTCACAATTGTCCCGTGTTCACGTGGACATGCATGAAAAGCACTGCTGAGAAAATCACATATCGAGTGCTCTCCTTCTCGCTAACTTCCCTAGAAGTTTAAATATTGAAAGGAAAACACTCGTTTCCTTTACTCACCATTTACTGAATAAGTATGTGGGGGTTTTCCAACTGTCCAGACACAGCTGGGTGTCTCTCAATTCAACTCAATTCTGGCACTAACTGTCCGTAGTCAGTTCAGACCCCACGGGTTAAGGGCTTAGTCCCACAGGACTGTCCTCCCCACCCCCGGGCCCTGCGTCCTTTAGATGTCAATCACAAGTCCAGGTTGTCACCTGTGTATCTTCTGGCTATAAAATCACCTCTCCGTGGGTTTGATCATTGACTAGAATGGCTCACAGAACACAGGAGAACAGTTTACTTACCAGATAATTGATTTGTTGTAAAGAGATATAGCTCAGAATAGCCAGATGGATCAGATGCATAGGGCAAGGTATATGGGAAGGGATGTGGAACTTCTATGCCCAGTCCAGGCACCCAACCCTCCCAGCACCTCCACATGTTCAGAAATCTCGAAGCTCCCAGAACCACATATTACTGTTTTTTTTTTTAATAGAGGCTTTATTAGTTAGCCACAGATGATTAAACCATGGGCCATTGATGATTAACTCAACCTGTTAATCCTTCTTTCCTAGGAGGTCAGGTCAGAGGCTGAAAGTTCCAATCACCAAGTTGGTTTCCTTGGCAACCAGCTTCCATCCTGAGGGGCTTCTCAAAAGTCACCTCATTAACAAACTCAGGTGTTGCTGCTAGGGGCTTGTTTAGCATAACAAAAGATGTTCCTTTCACCTTTATTCTTCCTGAAATTTAGGAGATTTCATAGATTATATATGTCTTCTTATACATCACCGTATCACATATATATTTGAGTTTTTTTGTGGTAAAATGCAGTCACATAAGTTTTATCATTTTGCTGTACGACCATCACCACTACCCATTTCCAGAATGTTTTCATTCCTAACGAGCCCCGTGCCCGTTAAACGGTAACCCCGCTTCGCCCTTCCCTTCAGCTCCCGGGGAAACTCCACTCTACTTCCTGTTTCTATGAATTTGCCTATTTTAGGAACTTCACAGAAGAGGAATCACACAAAATTGTCCTTTTATGTTTGACTTACTTCATTTAGCATAACGTCTTCAAGGTTCATCCATGTTGCAGCGGGTGTCAGAATTTCATTCATTCCTATGGCTGAATAATATTCCGTTGTGCATATAAACATTTTTTCCCCATTTGTCTGTTGGTGAACACTTGGCTTGCTTCCTTCCACCTTTTGGCTGTTGTGAATCATGCTGCTGCGAACACTGGTGCACAAGTATCTGCTTTCAGTTCTTTGATGCATGCATGGTCCTACTGCATTTTAATCCAAATTAAACAACAGGCCATTGCAAACATGGCTGAAGAACAACCGCAGGTTGACTTGTTCATGAAGGCTGGCAGTGATGGGGCCAGGATTGGGGACTGCCCCTTCTCCCAGAGACATGGTGCTCTGGCTCAAGGGAGTCACTTCAGCGTCACCACCGTTGACACCAAGAAGTGAATCGAGACTGTGCCGAGCCATGCAGGGGAGGGCAGCTCCACATCTGCTGTATGGCACCGAAGTGCACACAGACACCGACAAGGCTGAGGAATTTTTGGAGGCAGTGATGTGACCGCCCACAGGTGCCCCACGCTGGCAGCTCTAAACCTTGAATCAGACACAACTGGCCTGGACATATTTGCTAAATTTCCTGTATATATTGGGAATTCAAACCCAGCGCTTCAGGATAGTCCAGAAAAGGGGCTCCTGAAAGCCTGAATGTTTCAGACAATTACGTGACATCCTCCCTCCCGGAAGAAGTGGATGAGACCGGCGCTAAGGAGGAGGACATCTTTCAGAGGAAGGTTCTGGAAGGCAATGAGTTCACTCTGTGGACTGTAGCCTGTTGTCAAAGCTCCGCAGAGTACCAGTGGTGTGTAAGAAGTACCGTGGATTCTCCATCCCTGAGTTGTGGTGGGGTGCATGGTACTTGCGAGATGGCTGTGCGTGGGAGAGTTCACCTCCACCTGTGCAGATGATGGCCTGTGAGCACGTGGCCAAGGCCCTCAGATAAGCTGCCCCAGTGGCTTCCATTTGGCCATGCAATGGATACACTTCAAAATGTCCAGTGGGTCAGGAATTCTGGAGCCCCGTGCATGTCTACCTGGGGGATGAGGGGAAGGAATGAGGGATCTATGGGTGGGGAGGGTAAGACAACGTATTTCAGTAATAAAACACAGAATGGAAAAAAAATTAAACAATAGGCAAAATGTGTATTTTATTTCACATTAAACGTCCAACTCTTTCTTCTTCTCAGTGTGTTATAAGGCAGCAAAGAGCATCATTTTACAGATGCAGAAACTGAGCAGGAGGTCAGGGCTGAAAATCAGGACTGGAAGCGAGATCCTTGGTGTGTAGTGTTTGCACTGGACTAACACCCCTGAGGACAAGGGTTGCAGTCTGCCCTTATCACTGATGTACCTCCAGGACACGTGACTACTGTGCAGTCAGTATATTTTGAAAGAATAAATGAGTGTGTGTGTGTGTGTGTGCGCGCGTGCGTTTATGCTTTACACTCTGGCAGAGCCTCTCAAATAAAGTCCTGGTGCCGAACACATATTTCTCTCTTCCAAATCTCCCTCTCCATCTATTAGACACTGCCCCTCCACAGGGACTTGCTTGTCCAGACAATGTCTTAGATGCTAACAACTTCAGCCTCGGTCAGGCCTGAGGAAGGCTGCTTCCCCAAGAGTTTCTGTTCACAGTCCGGGAAGGATGTCCTTCTCCCCATCCCCTGTGGGGCTCCATCTGAGCTCACCCCGGAGTTCTCCGCAATTCCCGGAGCAACCGGCTCCTGGCTGGGGCATGAGATCCACTGGGGGTGCCTCTGGCACGCGGGTGAGGGGGTTTGAACGCCTTCAAACCAGCTTTTACTAGGGAGCTGTAGCCTGCTGCCTCACTGCAGGTCCTGTTTTCTCACAGTGCTGTCCTGGGGTTCGGGAACCTCAACCCAAATTCCCTTGTGTTGAAAAATGCAGAAAAATGTCGTTTGAATGGAGTGGCGAAAATGCTGCTCTTGATAAACCGCACTGTGGGCTTAGCACTTGCTTTAGAAAATGGGGGCTCTGAAAGGAATCCTCGCTCTCTGCTCCCTGGAGGAGCTTGCCTCGGGCTCTCAGAGGAGGTAAGGGGTGTGGCTTCAATCATCTGGGGTCCTTTGTCCACCTCTTCCTGCCTACATGACAGCAGAAGCTGTCAATGGCACAGAGATGGGATGCTCCAGGCGCCGTGACTGTCTCTGCTCACGGAGAGAGTCTGTAAGAAAGAAGGCAGGTGACGGCGAGAAGCACGCACTAGGCATCCATGTCATGTCCCCAAAGAACCTGGCTTATGGCTCAGTTTCGCCAGCGAGATTTCTTTGACTAAGGAGGGGCTGAGACAAAAGGTTTGGTGGTGGGGGTGGGATAGGGGGCTGGAAATGGGCTCCTGCAGCTTTGGCGAAAACAGAGAACTAAAGCCATCTACCTAGGGCCGGACGGAAGAAGACAGGCGCCCCTCTCCGCTGCAAGGGAGAGGGGCGGAGCCGGCGCGGGGAGGAAGGCGGCTTCCCGCGGGCTGCAGAGGGTTAACCCCTCCGGGCGCCCAAGGACGTCAGAGCGGGTTTCTGTCTGCAGCTGGGACTGAGAGCTTTTATCCCTCGTTATTTTCCCCCCTGTCTCTGCTTTTTATTGTGTTTGGAGTTCGGGGTTTGCCTTTTTCTTTTCATCTTTTCAATGTTTAAGTGATTTAGAGGGGAGAAAAAGGTCACCCCAGTGAAAGACCTGGAACCCCAGCTGGCAGGACTGTGGGGTGTTGGGAGGGGCCATTGAGTGTCCCAGGTTCAGAAGACCAGGGCAGCCACCCTTACCTGGTCCCCTCATTCCTACACTCCCCTGAACCCCCAAATCTCTACCTGGGCAAAGAGGCTTCCTGCTTTGGAGACCCACCCATACACTAATCAGCTAGGAGGACAGCTGTTGACAGGGTCCACCTCCCCATGGAAGCCCCTCCCAGACACATCATCCTCCTGGGCCTTTGTTGATCTGGGAAGCAAGGAGATCCTGGGTCCCTCCGCACCCTTCTCTTCCACTGACCTGGTGGAGAAGCGCATGGAGAAGGACACTTGTCTCAAAGCCAGGGAACAGTGCTGCCACTGAGGAGCGTGGGGGAGAGCAGGTTCCAGACGTGAAAGGAGAGGTGGCGTGGGTTCCTCAGGGACAATGGAGAGCTTAGACATTTATACGATCTTTATAAAAGAAGATGCTTAAACTCAGGTAGGTAGAGCGTATTCAACCTATGGCCACAGGGGTCAGAATTTTCTGTAGCAAGTAGGCTTCATGTCCAAGTCCTTGGTCTGAGGGGGAAGGTACCGAGCCCAAGGTCAGATGAGAGAAAGATCAGGTGGCCCGGGTGTGGCAATGTGGAACCAGAAGCTGAGAAAGAGGTGAGGAGACAGAGCCTTTGAAGCCCAGAAATTCAGAGTTGGAAGGGGATGCATAAGAGTATCCAGGGGACCTGCTCTCCAGAGCCAGAACTGCGTGGGCCCGCGTCCCTGAGGTGGGAGTGTCCACTTGGCTTGTGTACCTTGGGCCCCAGGGAGATGACCAGGGAATGGAGAGTAGCTGCGTCCCAATGGAACCTCGTAACTTGGGAGCTCTGGGAAGCTGCAGAAAATCACAGAGGGTAAGGTGGGAGGTCAAGAGGCATTCACATCTCTCATTCTTGCAGGTGGTGAGTCTGACAGAGAAAGCCAGCCCTGGGCAATGGTCCCCTAGTGTTAAAGATCAGAACTGGGTCTTCTGAGCTAAGACTTACATTATAGGAATGGACTTCGACCAAGGATAGAGTACATCCTAAGGGGATCACGACGATGGTGTTGGCAGAAAAATCTCCCGCCTGATGAACATGACTTAAAACTAAAATTTGAGAGAAAGAAGGAGGGGAAATATCCGTCTGCAGTGGGAATTATGGAGAACAGGCCTGGCATAAGTGAAAAATAGAAAAAGCAAAGAGGTTCTCAGTTAAGTTTACGTGGGCTCAGACTGGGGCTGGATATCTCTATTTTCTCCCTTAGGTCCTCTCTCCATCCGTTTTCGGTCATGCCTGAGACCTATCTGTATGTATCAGTGGGTTCGCAGGTGCCCTTGGCTCCCATGCGGGTTCAGCCAACAAGCGCCAACCAGCAGGAGACTGGAAGGTGGAAGAAGAACAAAGTTGGGACATTTATTCTGTGGCTCCCTCCCAGCTGAGTCACTGCACACATCCCTCTTCTGAAGACCACAGCCCTGGCCAGGCGGTGAAGGGCTACAGCACCTTTCTCTAGACCCTGGTGCCTACCCCTCCCTTTGCCCCAGCAGGGCTTGTAATGGTGCCTGGGCCCCACTGGGCTAGCTCCAGTCCTTGCTGGCTTCCCTTAACCCTGCCCAAACTCTTAACCAGCTCTTTTATTAAACTTTCGGTGACCCCATCTGAGAGTGTCTCCCACTTCCTGCTGGGACCCTGACCAGTAAATAATTGAATAAATGACACAAAATTGAAACTGTAACCTGAGGTTAACATAAGCTCAAAGCCATCGCCAAGTCTTGGTTGGATGAGACTTACGACATGAATTCTGTGTGGGTAAGGATTCCCTTCATCCAGGTAACTTGGTCTCATTGCAGTGGGTTGAGAAGTAGGACTCAATTCATTCACTTCTTTAAAGAAATGTTTATTGAGTTTCTTCTGTATGCCATTTACTCCATGAGGGGCTCCCCCAGTCAGTGGTGAGTAAAACAGACAGACCAACTCTCACGGTATTTTCAGTCTAGTGGGGGAGAAAGATATTCATCACATAGCCACAAATATAAACATGTAGGTAGAAACTAAGATAAATCCTTGGCAAAATAACTATAACTTTCTACAAGGGCATAATTAGGATGCTGGTAAGGTGTGGAACTTTAGAGAACCTCCTCTGAGGGAGGGACACTGGGTTTAGCCAGGCAGAGCACTAAAGTTCACAGCGCTCTTTTACATGTGCAATTTGATTCAGTTATCACATCATTTCGTGAGCTGGACATATACAGGGTTACTGTTTTCATTTTACAGCTGATGGAATTCCCAATGAGTACAGCAGCATATACATTTTAGTAATACTTCTACTGATTGCAAAGAACTTTAGTATCCAAATGTGTTTACAGTCCATCAAAGAGAATGAGGTTATGTATTCCATTCCATAATAATACATGATAAATAATACGGGTTACGGGTCAATTCATTTCCATTGGACAGTCTGTTAATCTGTCAATATAAGACTGGAAGCAATTACCTTCACCTTGTTAATCATTTCTTCAACTTATTAAGGTACAAGTGACAAAGAAGAGTTATGTTTATTTAAGGTACGCAACATGATGCTTTGATACATGTACACATTGTGAAGTGGTCCATGCTGTCAAGGTAATAGCATATCTATCACCTCACAGAGTTATAATTTCTCTCCTTCCTTCCTTCCTTCCTTCCTTCCTTCCTTCCCTTTCTCCCTCCCTCCCTCCCTCCCTCCCTCCTTCTTTCCTTCCCTCTGTGTGTGAGACCACAGTATCTATGCATTCTTAGTAAACATCAATGTACAGGGCAGTATTGTTCACTGTAGCACCAAGCTGCACTTTACGTCTCCAGTCTTAATCATTTTGCGTGACTGAAACTGTATTCTTTGACCAGCGTCTCCTCATTTAAGACCCCCAGCCCACCAGCTGGACAAAGTCATTCTATGAGTTTGACTATTTTAGATTCCATGTGTAAGTGACATCCTGTGGTGTTTGTCTTTCTGCATCTGGCTTATTTCACTCAGATAATGCCCTGCAGGGTCCTTCATGTCGTCATTAATGGCAGGATTTCTTTCTTTTCTTATGGCTTTTTTTATGAGAGGGGGACCCCCCCAAAACCAGAATTTATTTATTAAAATGTGTGCATTTATTCTTCCATGTTTAAACTTCAGTCACCTTCAGACTGCTTTCCATTTGATGCAACACACGTATCACGATGTTTTTCCCTACTGCTCAAAACAGTTTTTGAACTCGTTGGTTTTGATGCCTTTTAGTGCATCTGCCTTTTTTTTTTTTTTTGCTTCACCTCTTCCACATCGGTGAAATGTTTCCCTTTGAGGACTTTTTCATTAGGGGAACAAAAGAAGTCGCTCAAGGTGAGATGGAGGGGGGGAGTAGGGAGGGTAGGGCACAGGGGTCATGGCATTTTTGGCCAAAAGCTGTAGACCACTCAGCGCAGTGTGGGCAGGTGCGCTATAAATCACCCGTCATGAAATGGGCAAATGTGTTGGAAGAGTTTTCAAAAAAAATTCGCTGAAGCTGAACACAGCCTCTCACAATAACGCCAGCTGGTATGCTGATGCAGATGGGTTTCTAGAACACTCCCCTAGCAGGGGAAGCCTGTACAAGGGACCACCCTCCAGAAGATAACTGTGTTTTTTTGGGGGGGTCCCCCACTGTGTGTGGATACCATATTTTCTTTATTTGTGAATAGCATGCAGGGACCCATTCATCTATCCATCCACAGTAGGCACCAGAGGCTCTGTTTATGTGGCACAGTAAACACAGCAGAGCAACTGAAGTCAGTCTGATTGCTCTCACATAATCCACATAATCACTCTCTAAATCCAAGATACCTCTGCCCAAGCCGAACAGGTAAGTTAAATGGGGACGTAATAGGGATCAACAGTGGTTTGCTGGTCAACTGGCTCTTCAAAGGGAAAAAAATCCTAATTTGTAGTGTTTGCCAATTTTCATGGTTTAAGTAGTCCCACTGTGGCCAATTTCAAGCGACCAAAGTGACATCACTGAAGAGGAAGTTGCGAGGTAGTGTTGAGGATCTCACAACAATTCTCATGAATGAAGGATAACAGTTCTTGAGAGCCCATCCGGGCTGATTCCAACACACCACTGCGTCACGGAGCTGGCAGTGGTGGCGATGATTTTGATTTACTGTTTTGTTAGAAAGAAACTCACCGGGAGTTTTCACCTGATTCTTCCCTTCACGCCAGTCCTTAATCCATAGTCAGGCAGGTTGCTGGGTAATTTCCAAGTATACATTCAGGGCCTAGAGAAATAACGACCAGGTGGGTATGACTCTATTTGACTCACTGTGAAATGGTTTGGGCCAAACTCCGTTTATTTCCTGACTCCTGTTAAATCCCACTCAACTCATGATCAGAAATAAGCCTTGTTTCAGAGCTAGTCCTAAGCCCTGAAAAGTCTTGTTTTTCTCTTTTCCCAGTGACCACTCACTCTACTGAATTTCCTTGGGGGGAAATTGGGAGGAAGATTTACAGTATAAATGGGCAATGTCTATGGTACAGAGTACACCTTCTTTTCTATTCACCTGACTTAGGTCTGGAAATTTAGTGAAAACCTACCTGCCTCTGATGTCCTGAGTTTCTGATGTTCAGAGACTTCATTTGTCAGGTCTCTTCTAGATCTCTAGTTTTATCTCCCCTCAATTCTACAGATCAGGTGGGACCTTACTGCAGCACTCCATATATTTCAGTCCTTGGTGTTCGTCATCAATTAGCCAGTGCCAAAGACCCCTGTGTGTTAGTTTATTCTGACTATGGCTCTGGCCCTTCTGCCTTCATCGCTTCTGGTCACTAAGTGTCACTACATAGCCAATGCTGGGATCTCATTATCCTCAGGAAAACCCAGGGACACAGTTCAATGGCGGCATCTTACATCATCATCGTCCCCAGCAGGTACAGGACTGTAACTATAGCCCTTATGAAGGCCGTGGGTGCTCTCTCCTCCTCAACGTGTTTCTCTGCATCTGGATGACAGAGGAGTCCTTTGGTGCCTCTCACGGGATACGCCATTCACACGTGATAAACCCACTTCAATGTACCTAGCTCCCTACATCTATGCATTTCTCCTACATTGTACCTGAGAATTTTTTTTTTTTTTGGCATCTCAGTTTCATTTGACTATTGCTGAGTTTGGCCTTCAGTTTACCAACTGAAATAACAACAGACCTTTCATCGGATTCTGGAGCTGGCACACCAGCTTCCGGAGTCTCTGGTAATCACAGCCAGACCAAAAAAATCCAGCCAGATTTAGAACTACATTCTTTCTCTGTCTTCAGACATGATTGAAGCCAGTTCCTGCGAATATTCCCCAGGTTTTCACTGACATATAAACTTAGAAATTTTGACATCTAAGCATTTTTAAGCCAACTTTATAATTGGCAAGCTGGGCACATCAAGGTTGGATCTGGGGGATGTGTGAGGCATGGAAGGGGAAAATAGCAATAGAGCCTTCAAGTAAGGCAGGACAGCCTCCTCTGGCAGGGCGGGAGGGGCTGTTTCTACTGGTGAGGGAAGCCTAGTGGAGACCTGAGGTTCAGGGTCTTCAGATTTAACGGGGTTCTCCTAAATATCACTGTTCTAATTCGGGAGACTCTGGTCTTTCCTTATTATGGCCCTAACTTAAATCTGGTGAGGCTGTGAATTTAAACTATTTTGTCAATCAGCAACCTTCAGGCTAAGAATCCATCCCTGATTTTTGGCTACATCACCGTACTAGCTCTAAGAGATAAAGTCTTGTTTTAGGGCACTCGTAAGACGTTCTCTTAGGGCAGTTATAGGAAGTCCTCGGTTCTCTGACTGTATCCTGAGCCATAAATTTAAAGTCTTGAGCTTCTTCCTCCGTTTCTTTGAACTCTCTTGAATGGTTGGCATCAGCCAGCCTACTTCATAGCCCTTATATTCTTTATGACAACCCGACTGTGCTATGGCATTTGCCATTCATTCTGCCAAAACCATATCTCGAAAAACAACTTTATTCCATGGGACACCTCTCTGTCTCTCTCTCCTTTGTTGAGACATAATTCACACACCCCACAATTCACTCATTTACATTGCACATTTCAGTGATTTTTGGAATATTCACATAGTTGTGGAACTATCACCACAAACAGTTATGGAACATTTTCATTGCTTCAAAAAAACCCATTACTTTCGCTGTCACCCCCAAGGCCCCATCCCCTCTGGCCCTATGAAACCCTAATATACTTTCGGTCTGTATACACTTGCCTGTTCCATGCATTTCATATAAGTGGAATCAGAACGCACGATAAGCAAATTGCCTTCTTAAATTGCTTTCTTTTTATTTGAACTGGAGTAATTTTCAATGTAAAGGAATGAAGCTCTAACGATAGACCCTCAGCACGGGCAACAGGGGAGTGTGTGCATTTGTCTGTCGGAGAGGAGGACAAATTTGGAGATGCAGATCCTACTTCTTGTGTGCATAATGCTAGCCCATTTGTTTTTTTCTCTCTCTCATCACCTGCTTGGAAAGGAAAATGTCAAAAGTCAATCAGCTGCAGCACCCAGGAGCAGGCCAGTGAGCCCTGCAGTGGCTGAGGCCCTGCTGAGCATCGCACGAAGGAGGGGGGATATTCCTGCCCTTGGGAAGCCCCTCTCAAGGGGGAGACCAGCTGCCTGTGTGGAGGCGCTGGAGGAAAGAGACCAGACATTGCTGATCTGGAGGTGGCGGGGGGGTGGGGGCGGCGGATACTGTGGACTGCACCGCATGGCCCTGGGGGACTGGAAGAGGTCATCCAGAAGTGCCCCAGGTCTCCTTCGGTCCACACAGCCCTTCCACATGGAGACGGGGACTTAATAACCTGTGCAGGAAGGGGCAGGGATCATCAGTGTTTGTCACACTGGGGGACAGACTGCTTGACCAGCATAGCTGACACCCGTAGTTCACCTGAACCACTTTTAGGGCATGCCAGCCCCTAAATAACATTTAGTCGCCCGCTAGGGGCAGTTCCTCCCCTTTCAGTTCCCTTTCAAGGCTTATAAGTCCACGGGAGGGAACTACTCGGGGCTCATGCTTTGGACACTGTACTGATTGTCCCTTTAAGAAAGAGACTGGGTCGTAGAATCAAGGCCCATCCCAGCAACACTTGCCCCCCTCGAATTTAATAACATTGTTTTGATTACAATGAATTAATTTTACCCATGATGTTGACCTTCCATGTCTGGTAGTGACATAAATTTTCCATGTTACGTAAATCTTTTAAGAGCTTAATAAGTGAGTCGGTTTAAAGAAATAACAGAAAGTGGTATATGGAGACAGTGATGGTGATGAATGAGCAAAGCAGGTAAAAACTGAACTAGGGTCTGTTTCAGCGGAGAGGGTCTGTGCCCCAGCAGCTGAGAAGATGAGCGATGCCATTGGGGCCAGCTGGACTTGACTGTCATAGCTCTCACCACCCTGCATTGTGATGGGCAGTGCACTTGTCTGCTTCTCTCCCCAGACATGGAACCAGATCTCTGTCTTGTCTTCATCACGTCCCCAGTGCCCAGCATGATGCCTGGCAACAGGAGTCCTCAGTAATTATTTACTGAATGAATGTGCAAATGAATAAATAAATGACTGGATGGCTGTCTTCTACATTATTGGCCTTCATACCCTGAGAAGTCACTCTGATTATGTCTGTCCATCTATCCATCCATCCACCCATCACACACTTATTAAGACCTACTATAACCCTGCCTGGTGTAGCTCAGTGGATTGAGCGCAGGCTGCGAACCAAAGGGTTGCCAGTTCGATTCTCAGTTAGGGCACATGCCTGGGTTGTGGGCCAGGTCCACAGTAGGGGGTGTGGGAGAGGCAACCACACATTGATGTTTCTCCCTCTCTTTCTCCTTCACCTTCCCCTCTCTCTAAAAATAAATAATTAAAATCTGAAAAAAGAAGACCAAACATGTTCAAGACATCCTGCCCTTAAATTCCTTGCAATGGCTTTATTTTCCATCGATAAGCAATCTATTCATTATGTACGGGGCAGTCAAGACACTGAGCATATCAATCTCCTCTTGACTTGAAAGCAGTGATGTTGGAACCACGTGGACCTGAGAGTGAATCCTGCCTCTGACAATATTTTGAGCACCTTGGGCCATTTGTCTTTTTCTCCTATAAGGTGATTTTAGTAACGCGTAACTTGCGGGAAGGTCCTGAGTCCACCTCAGTGGATGTCATTGAATGAACGAGACAGAGGGGAGTGATAAGGGAATGGGTGAGGGCCTGTGGCCCCCTCAGGCTGGGTGGCAGGACACAGCCTGGCTCCTCTCCCATAGCCAGGCCTCAGCCTGCTGGCTGAAAACTCTGGATGGGTAAGAGAAAGTCTAAGCCCCAAGCTTTGCTTAACCAAGCAAAAATGGAGCAAACTGCGTGTAAAAACAGAGAGCTAGCGAAATCCTTTCCCACAGTGGGCTCTGGGGCTTGTGGCCGTGGCAACCGTGGGAGCCCCTGGACAGGTGAGACAAGAGGTAGAGCAACTTGCTCACTAGTCTCTGAATGTCTGACTGCCCCAGCCCCTCCTCTCCTCTCCCCTGAGGACCTGGGCAATTCGATGTTGGCATGGTGACTGCTCAGCCTGTCTCCCCCTCCTCTGCATCCTGACCTGACAAAGAGGCCCTTCGGAGTATAGAATGGGGCCCCGCGGGCTCCACTGCCTCAAGAATGGTGGGGAGAGAGGGTCCAGGAACTGAGGGGGCCTGGTTGCTAAACTCCCGCAGTGGGAACAATGGAGCCGTTGCCCTGGCAACCAGGGGAGGCCTCTCCCTGGGCCTCAAGGCTGAGTCTGGGAAGAGGTGTCCTAAGAAAGGGAGGTTGGGAACAGAGTGGGTGGGGTGGGGGTGTCTATTCTCAGAGCTATCTGCCCCCCAAGGGAGGGCGGCCAGTGCCCCTTTCCAGACAAGGGGGTCAGAGTCTCTGTGGACCCATTCCGCAGAGCCGCCGAGGGAGACTGGCAAGAACGGAGAACGGTTTCCACCACCACACACAGTGAGGGCCTGCTGAGCGGCCATGGTCGCTTCGCTGCAGTGTCTGCTGAGGACCTTTCCCCAGTGCACACTCTTCCCGCACTCAGGCCTCCGCGGTGGGGGCAGGCTGTCGCAGGGGCCTTCTCCCTGGGGCTGTCCTGCCTACTCTGGGGTGTGTGAAGATGCCGTGGGTGCAGGCGGGAGTGGGAGCTGGGGTGTTGGGGTAGCGCTGTGTTCTCCAAGCCTGAGCTCAGACCCCTGAGAGGCCCTGGGGTTTTGTAACAGCATCAGCTTCTGGAGCAACACAGTCTCTGAGGCTTCGTTTCTATAGCATTGAAGCAGGAATGATTCCGGCCTTAGCATGTGCGGACTGGATGGAGGAGTGGCCCCTGTGAGCTCCCAGCTGACACCACAGGGCTCCTTGAGGGTTGGTTCCCCTTCCCTCCCCAGTCACGACGTCTCCTTCCGTGCCCCTGTGACCCAGAATGCAGGAGGTATCTCCCAGCTCTACACAAACTGCCGAGACACCCCACAGACACAAATACAGGCCCACTCCCCCTAAAAGCCTCCTGAGGAGCTCAGTCTGAGGGTGCTGGGCAGGATGGGCCCCTATGGTGGTGGCTGAGGTCATCTTTGAGATGGCCTGGTTACAGGTGTCTTTTGCCTATCTGAATTTTCTCATGTTCTCCTTTGAACTGGGGTTGCTTTTGCCTTAAAGAAAAGAGAAAGGTAAGAGGGAGTGAAGCACACCTTTCCAAAGACTTGAGAGCTCAGAGGTGTTCAGATGTCCTGGACCATCTGCCCATTGCCCCTGCCTGGGTAGAAGCAGGTGCTGGGGAGAGCCTGCCTCAGCTAGTGGCCACATCAGCCAGGGTCCCAGAGCTGAGGCCCAGCCCTGACTTCGTGGTCAGCACCCAACAGGACCAGGAACCTACGTGGGTGTTGGATGAAGGCGGGAGTCACGATCTCAGCCAAACATCTTGTCCTTTCAGGACAAATGGGTCCCTCTTGTGGCCGCCAGGCCTCATAGCCGTTGCTTCCTACTTCTATGCCCTTGGGGGCTGCTTAGAGAACTCCAACAGGTATCTGAAGGGAGGGGCCCTAAGGAGAGCTGGGTCCAGGGACTACCAGGATCTGGTCTGGCCTGGCCCTTCTGTGCCCAAAGTAAAATCGTTCCTGGCCTGTCCCCTCCCCACGCTCCTCAACCAAGTCCAAATGGAGCAGCATGGCTTTCTCCTGCCTTCCCAAGCAAGAACCTTGTGGAGGGTGAAACACAGCCACTCTGAGAACCTCACCACACGCAGACGGGGTGGGGGTGGGCTGAGGGGGCCAGATGGCTGCAGGGATGTCACCCCCAAAGGTGTAATCTCAGAGTGGAGATCGTACACGCCGTTCTCATACTGTTTCTGGAGACTCTGTTGAGTCAGAACTCTGGGCTGGGCTCACTGCGGGGAGCGTGGCAGAAACTGAGAAACCGAGGAAACCATTGTTACTGCTCTCCTCTGTTTTCAGTCCGGGTGGTGTGCTCATTCCACACAGAGTCTTACCTGGCGTCCCCAGTGCTTTCAGTCCGGGTGGTGTGCTCATTCCAAACAGAGTCTTACCTGGAGTCCTTGGAGGGGTTCAGGGACCCCCTGAAATTATATGCAAAATACGGCCTCACAAGCATTTTTCCCAGAGCTTTCCCTGGATTCTCAAAGGATGTAAAAGGACGAGAAAAGCAAAGGTGAATGAGAGCAGCACTTGCTCGTCCAATGCTGCCTGGGCCTTCTAACAGCAGCCGCTTGGCGAGGAATCGCCATGTTCAGCTGATACTCACCACTTCCATCAGAGGTGGCTTTGGGCTGTGCCCAGAGAGAACTTGAAACTATGGAAGAATCTCAGGCTCACATTTCCCTCAATGTCTCGTTTTTGTCCCCAGAAGGACCCAGCTCCATCACACACTTTAGTCACCAGCTTCGAATCCCAAACTGTTGACTGTTAGCGGTTTCAAAAAGTCCACCCAACCTGCCAGGGCAAACAAAGATTTGTCACCCTCGGGGGCATTCAGGGGAGCAGGACGGCATCACCGTAGGGATTCCTGATACTTCCTTCAGAATTCAGAGTGGGACAGGAGTAGATAAAGTTTTTGAGGTGACTGTTTTAACAGCTCTGAAAGATCAGTAAAAAGTCAGCCATGGGATTTTACAATGATTTGTAAGCCTAACAGATGGACGGAAAATATCCAGATAAGGTAAAGGGTCAAAGGAATGTGTGTGGGAAGTCAGAGAACAGGAAGTCGTGGTGGCCAGGAATTCGCCATCATTCATACCACATTCAGGATGGTTTTGGACATCCACGCTGGGCCCTCGGTAAATAGGACAGGCGCTCCCAGCGACACAGAGAGACAGACACGCAAAGAACTGGCTATGAAACTATGTGGGAAATGTTATAGGAGGGAAAATGGAGGAAGTGATACCTCAAAAGTTTACCCAAAGTGACACTCAGTTCACTCAAAGTGACAAACTCTTCCAGAGCTGTGGAGTGGACAGAGAGCACAAAGCAAGCATGCTGTTTGTTTGGCCCACGGAAGGCAGCACTTTGAAGACGCTGTGGCAGACTGCATTCATGGCCCCCGTTCCTCACACCTCCCTGCATCCAGCCCGTGGCCATGGGACTTTGCAGTGCTCCCCCACTGAGGGCCACTTGTAATTCTCTGCCCCTGGCAGTGGCTACTGGCAGACGTGACACAGGCAGGGTATCCAAAAATGCTTGCGTGGTTGGGCTTATTCCTAGTCCCTCTGCCATTGCCAGGACACTTCTGGGGTAGCTCGCAGGTCCCGGGAAGAGGGTGAGAGACGTGGAGCAGAGTTACCCTGGTGCTGGTGCTCCCCCACCCCCCACCCAGCCTAGAAAAGGACACCCAAACCAACCCCCAGAGGCAGAAGTGACTCCAGTGAGGCCAGGAGACCCCTGACTCCCATCTGCCCCCAGCCTTGGTCAGCCTGCTCCTATCAGCCCAAAGACAGGTAAGATATGATCATAAATGACTGTGGTTTTCAGTCACTGAGTTTTGGGATAGTTTGTCACACAGTGATAGCTGACTGATACAAAGTCCCTTTTATCAGAGATTTCATGAAATGTTTCCTTGTCTAGCTATATGAAAGGTTGGGCACTGCTCACAAAGGAAATTCATTTATCCTTCTAGAACTACTACAGGGCACCTGCCATCTACTGTGTTCACGGGGCTGTGGCAGGTAAAATGCCCTCAAGAAGCTTGAAGTCTCCCTGAGCCTTTGTGGCTTAGTGATCACCAGGTCCTGGCAACTCTCCATCAACCTTCCTCTGGTCCTTCACCTTCTGCCAGCCCCCAGGGCCTGCACCCCACCTAGTCCCTGCTCCATCTCTCCTCGTCCACTCCCACCCCAGCCTCCCCCGGGACCTGCTCTGGTCTGTTTTCACATCACTTCCAGCGGGGCCTTTGTGGGGAGGCCAAACCCCTCTACCCGTCCCAGCCCAGGTGTCAAGGGCTCCTCATTCACGGTCTCCAGGAGTGCTCTGTCTGGAGTTCCTACCCTTCCCTCCTTTGTGAACTCAGCTCTGCTCCCAGCCCTCTCCCCATCCACTGTTGAGAACAGGTTCTCAAACTTGGAGAGGCCTCAGTGAGGAAGCCCTGGGCTCCTGTCCATCATGTTAGGGAAGTCAGCGTGTGGTAAGGGTCTGGCTGGGCCTTATGGCGAGCAAGGATCTGGGCTTTGTTTTCCTGTAGTGAATTGGAAGATAGAACAGAAGAAATCCACCAAGTGAAAAACAGAAAAGTAAGAATTTCCTCAGGTATTTCTATTAAGTGCTGTTGCAGGGAAGCTCCTTACCTTCCAGACCAGAAACCACTGTCCTGAGCAGTCTTTTAAAACAGGGCCCTGCCCTGGCTGGCGTGGCTCAGTGGATTGAGTGCTGGGCTGCGAACTGAAAGGGTGCGGGTTGGATTCCCAGTCGGGGCACACACCTGGGCTGCTGGCGGGGTCCCCAGTTGGGGGCGTGCAGGAGGCAACCAACTGATGTTTCTCTCCCTCTCTTTCTCCTTCCCTTCCCCTGTCTAAAAAGAAATTATACATATAAAATATATATATCTATAAAATCTTAAAAACTAAATTTATATATAAATATAAATATATATATATATATATACACACACTCGCCCACTCTCCTAGGATTCCCTGCAGTGGCCAGCACTGTGCCTGACACGGAGTGGGTGTTCAATCTGTGTTTTCTTTTTAATTTTAGTTTTTACCGTTTTCAATGACCACTGACATTCAATATTGTGCTACTTTCAGGTGTATAGCACAATGGTTAGACATTTGTGCAACTTACGAAGTGGTCCCCCCGATCAACCCAGGACCCACCTGGCAGCACACACAGTTATCACATTACTGACTACGCTCCCCATGCTGTGCTTTACACCCTTGGGGCTGTCTTGTAACTGCCCGTTTGTACTTCTACTCCTTCACCGTTTTCACCCATCCCCACAAAGCCCTCCCCCTGGCAACCACCAATCTGTGCTCTGTATCTGTGAGTCTGTTTCTGTTTTGTTTATTTACTTTTTAGATCCCACAAATATATGAAATCATATGGTATTTGTCTTTTTTCTGACTTATTTTACTTAGCATAATACCTTCTAGGTCCATTTATGCTGTCGCAAATGGTAAGATTTCATTCTTTTTTATGGCCAAGTAACATTCCACTGTACATATGTACATCTTCTGTGACCAGTTATCTATGGACGGACACCTTGGTTGCTCCCATATCTTAGCTGCTGTAAATAAAGCTGCAGTGAACATAGGGGAGCACGTATCTTGTCAGATTAGTGTTTTGTTTAATCTGTGTTTGCTGAAGGAAAACAGAGGGGCAAAAGAAAAGCGTGGAAAGGCAGGCAGTGGCTGAGCCATGGAGGGCTCTGCTTGGGGTGTCCAAACAAAGGAAGGTGCCCCTGGAAAGGTCCACACTGTCCCAGTGGACTCGTGTAGTAGATCCATCAGAGAATGCCACTTTAACATTCAGGCTTCTGCTGGAGTAGACGCCGCATCTTTCAACTCTCTGTCTTCTCTTCAACTAGTTGTGACTCTTTGGGGGGGCAGAAACCATGTCTGATGGCTCATCCACAGTGTCGGACATCTACAGGTGCTGAATTAAATGTTTGTAGGTAGAGCTGGGCTTGCCTGGTTGCATCTTCACAGAAAGGGAAAACATGGGATTCGATCTAGGGAAGGCACGTCTGACCATCAGAAGTCTGACCATCAGAATAACCACATAAAGCTGAAGCCAGTCTTTCCAGCTGCTGGTTCAGCCACTGGTTGGGAGACGACAGCAGGCATAGCTGTCAGAGAGGAGTGGCTGGAGGCCCAGGAAAGGGGAATTCTCTGCAGAAAGCTGGGCCCACCTTCTCCTTAAGCAGTGGTGCAGGGCCCATGAGCAGTGAAGGTACACTGTAGACTGTTTCCTCTCTTAGCCAGATTGGGAACGGAGAGCCTGAGGCTGAAAGATGGGTGTGTGTGTGTTGGCAAGTTCCACCGTAGAGAAGCAAGACATTTCATTTCCCTGAGATTAGTTTTCTAAAAAATTGTGCGATGTGGGTGGAAAGCTCTCAGAACTCCAACAGCAGGAAGAAGAGGAACATACTAATTGCATTGTTTGTCAATCATTCAGCATTTATTATTTACTATAGAATATAGTGCAGTCAGTGCAGCTAGAAGACAGACATGTGACATAGGAACACGTGTGAGAGACGAGACCGACACACGTGAAAGTAAATAAGGAACAATTAAGAATGAAGTAGTCACCAGAAATAATTTATGCGGTGAGGGACAGCAGAGCAGTTCAGGGAACTAATC
This sequence comes from Macrotus californicus, assembly GCA_007922815.1. Lineage (NCBI taxonomy): Eukaryota > Metazoa > Chordata > Mammalia > Chiroptera > Phyllostomidae > Macrotus > Macrotus californicus. The sequence goes on from VMDR010001819.1 coordinate 62,745, forward strand.
TGGTGCACTAACGGAGGCAAACCTGAGCTCGGTGTGAATCTGAACTCCACTACACACCGTGCAATGATGAAGTGGTTCCTCCGCCTGTGCGTGTGGTCCTCACATCTGTGAGATCTCACTGTGCAGCTGTGGGCGTTCACTCAGACAGTGGGTGCAGAGGGCAGATGTGCAGGCCTGCCTGGGCTCAGACCTCGACTCCATTGCTTCCCACCTGTGGTCTTGGGCCAGGTATGTAATCTGTTCTCCCATTTTTTTCAATCGAGTAACAACAGTACCTACACTTGTGGTTTGCTGTGAGGCTTACGTGAGCTTTATTGCATGAAAACTTTTGAATACTTTTGGGCATAGCAGGAACTCCATACATCTACAACAGGAAAACCACCACTGAATTGCTGACAAGAGAAATGAAAACCTATGCACACACAAAAACCTGTATGTAAATGTTTATTGCAGCTTTATTCATAATCTCCCAAAGCTGGAAGCATCCCAATGTCTTCCGCCAGGTGAATAAAAACGATGGAACACTCTTCAGCAATAAAGAGTAATGAACTGAGTCGTGCAGCCACAGGGATGAACCTCAAGTGCCTTCTGTTGGATGGAAGGAGTCAGACTCAGAAGGCCGTACACCGTGCAATTCCATTCTATGACAATATGGTAAAGGGAGAAGTAGGAGAACAGATCAGCAGGGGCCAAGTGTTAAGGGCATGTCTGACGACAGATGGGCAGCGTGAGGGTGTCTTTTGGGGGTGATGGAAGTTGTGTGTCTTGTAGGGGCTGCGTGACTATGCATTTTTCAAAATTCATAGACCTGCACACCAGAGTGATTCTCATCCTATGTAAATTAAAAAAAAACTTCAAGAAACAACTATTGTTTCAGGAAACTAAACACCAAGTCGTGAAGAAGTGGGGAAGTACATTAATTGACAAATATCCTGCTAGTAGTTAAAGGCTCACTTTATTTAGTGACCAACGGGCTTGTTCTCAAAGTACATCTGATCAAACGGTTTGGGATTACTGGACTCTGGCTGCATGAAGGACAGAGTTCACAGGGATGGCTGACTGCCCATCTGCCTCTAGGGACTTAGGTGGTCTGTGCTAGAACCAAATGCTCTGAGATCTCTGACCCAGCACCTGAGACGACTGGTGTCTGATACGGTCCTTGGAAAGCCTACAGAACTCCTGTCCTCAGTGGGAATCCTGTCCCAAAGGGGATGCTCAATTTTATACTCGTGTAACCCTCACTGAGGCCCTCCACGACACTTACTTGGGTGAACTTCAGTCAGTGCTCACCTGAGGGGGTGTGACTTTGTGGCTCACATTACTCTTCCTTTTCTGGGGAGGCCAGTTACAGGCCCAGCTCTGAACACCTGCTGATTGTGCTTCTTTCCTGGTCTCATGCTAGTTAAGTTCACCAACTATGAAGCCTAGTGAGGGACTGTTTCTCCACTCCCCTTGCTGTTATGGAAGGAAAGATAAAGGAAACCTCGGACCTGAGAAGATCAGATCCAGAGTTATCAGTGGGCTTCACAGCTGTCCCAGTTAGCCGGGTTCTAAAGAATAACCACACTACAGACCTGTTTTGCTCATAAACAACTTTAATTTTGTTCTCAGTATGTGCCCTTGAAGATTCCAAATGGCTGGAGCTTCTGATTCTCCTGGGACCAGAGGGAACAGCTTTGTACGGAAACACTCAACCCTGGCTCATCCCTCTCCTGAGGAGCTAAGTTTGAAGGCCTCGGGGAGAGGGAGCCGCACTCACACCTTATCCCAAGATGGGTAACACAGTGAATTAGTAAACCGCAGACTCAGTCTGTAGAGGGCTTCAAATATACATGTTCTCTATATATAAACCTGTTATATAGGATTTCAATTTACTGGTGTCCTTGTGATTTGCAATTAAAGTACAAATGATATAGATGTTGTACACTGCCAATTTCCCCTTCTCAGCCCCCCTCCCCCCAACATAAATAACATCACAAAGGTCAGGTGATCCTAAGGGATTTTGCTGTTGTAAATATTTTGTTTTAAAAATCGTTTTCCCCTTCCTCCCCTGCAAGCTACCTCTGAGAGTCTGTGACGTAGCAGCACGGAATGGGCAAGACCGGGACAGCGCGGAGATCTGACGGAGAGAGCGAAGGGCACCAGGCGGGCTTCTGCATTTCCACCGACCACGGAGGCTAGACAGGAAGCAGAGACTGTGCGTGCGGTTTGTCCTCGCCACGGACGAGGAGGCTGGCTGGACCACTGAGACAAGCCCCAAGGGCCTCGAGGTTTTGGACACAGAGCACAGCTCCAGAAATGTCTTGGCTCAGTATTTACACAACAGATTAAGCTGCATTTTCCTTTAAGAAATCTGTGTTTCTGAGGTTGGCTGGGGGAAGGAGGGGCTTACAAACAAAAACAAACTGATTCCCACATACGTAAAAGTCCTGTTGTAAGTCTTACTCAGTTATTTTCACACATCATTAAAAGTAGATACTGACAATGATTGGTTTCTTATTCTTTTTTTTTTAAGGAGCAGGGGGAGAGAGAGAAAGGAGGGTGCATTAAGGAGAGCGTCGTCCCTTCTTCAACATTAAGTGACACTGGATGGTCTGGATTCGGTTCTTGGCCGGGACAAACTCGGGCTGCAGCTTCAGCGTCGACTCGTACCACACCAGCGCCTTTTCAAACTCTTCCTGCGAGGGGCAGGGGGGCAATGTGAGGGGCACTGCCACGAGGCTGAAGAAACACTCAGACTCCCCCCACCCCTGGCAAAAAGTGCCTCTGTGCTAGCGACAATCTCCAGTGTTTTCTCCGTGGATCTAAATGGCCGAGAAAAACTCTGAGGCCTGCGGGGAAACAACTACCTGCACCCCCGACTACAGCTCACCAAGAAAAGCAGGGCAGGACTGGAGGGAGGGGGGAAGTCACTTTACAGAGGAGGCTTGACCAATGAGGGGATACTCCTGTCAGCGACGGTGAGAGCCAGCACTCCTGAGCACCTTCGTGTGCCAGCGCTGTGCTGGGTGCTTCGTGGGACCCTCCCATTTAGTCCTCACAGGGACCCCTAGAACTCTGCCTGACAAATGCTTACTACTGATCGGCCTGAACATTCTACTGTGGCTGGAAACACGGAAGTCAAGTCAGGTATCTCAGTTAGACTTGTACATTTTGAAACAGATTTTTATGCTCCCTAACATTTAAAAATATGAACACGGCCCTGGCTGGTGGCTCAGCTGGCTGAAGCATCATCCTGTAAACTGAAGGGGTCGTGGGTTTGATTCCCGGTCAGGGCACATCGCTGGGTTGTGGATTCGTCCCCGATGCGGCACATGTGAGAAACAAGCAATCGATGTTTCTCTCTTACACTGATGTTTCTCTCCTGCCCTCTCTTCCCCGCCTTCCCCTCTCTCTAGTACCAGTGATCATGTCCTCAGGTGGGGGTTAAAAAGTACTTGGACATGGGCTGGGAACAATCAGTGCTACACTGAAGGTGTTTATCTTGTACTTAGACTAATACTCTCAAAGAAGAGCTCAAACCAAGTGGTTACATGACTCTTTCTAGCCGAATGAGAGAAAGAAATCCTCCTTCAGAGCAGAAATTTTCACACTTGCTGGGGATGAAAACAGAATCTTCAGTTTTAAAAAACAGAGAGGGAAATCTCACATTCAGCAACATCTCCCCTGCCAAATTACAGTCCCTACCTTTGAAGTAAAGGGTGACCCACGAAACTCGGCCTGAAGTTGCTCATTCTGTGAACCTTCAGTGAGCGCACCCTGGGAATAGCCCTCTGATGGGACACCAAGTTTGAGATGGGAGTGGATGGCACGATTCTCAGGTTAAATTCGGTTATGACAGCTTCGGGGAACCCCCAGAATTTTAAGTTCTGAAATCAGTCCTTGTTTCTGACCAGAAAGAGGGTTCTGGATGATGGGTGTGCCATTTTCTGTCCATGGTATCCCATGGAACTGGTGGCATTTCATCATTCACTGAACATTTGGTGAGCACCTACTGTGTGCCAAACACTGTAGTCTGGGAACAGGGAGATGAAGAGCAGTGCTTTCTCTAAGGAGCCTCTAGTCTAGGGGGAAGAGACAAATACTTAACCCAGAAACATAAAACGAGGTGAAAATATGGCAAGAGAAATACGCACAGGGCGCGGAAGAGTGCAGAGGTAGGTGCCCGGCCCAACCTGAAGGGGGCAGGAGTGTGTCTAGTCCAGGCGGACTGTTGGGTGGGGCCGCCGGAAACTGGAGGCCTATCCGCCTCTGCTGTTAGTGACGCACAGTGAACTACAGAGCTGCAAACACTCAGATGCACTTACTTACTACTTTTAAAAACTCACAAACTCCTTAATCATAACGTACACCTTTGGTAGAGGGGCAGTTTTGGACACAAAACTCACAGGGACCAGAGGACACTGACACAGTCAAACGAGTTCTGAAACCAGACGTGCCGCTGAGGACAGCAGTCGCGCCGGCCGCCCCTCCCGCGCCAGCCTCACCATGGCCACGTAGACGTTGCCCAGCGTGAAGTGGTTCACGGCGAAGTGCGGCGCGATCTCCACCGCCATGGTGGCGACGATGACGGCGTCGTTCCAGAGCTTGGCGTTGTGCAGGATGTTGGCCAGGCTAATCAGCGGTACGTCCTGGGGAAGGGCGACAGGGGAAGGACACAGGTGCTCAAGCCTTTGTATTGGTTTTTGTGACCATATACAGTGCAGGTGGCGTTTCCTGGTGAGTGATGGAGGGCAACTCGAGTATGTGCCCGTCTGCTGCTTGCTGCTGGTCTGTGCCAGGTACGGAGCTCGCACCGGGAATACGAGTCCAGACCAGTGACTACCGCTTTCACGCAGAGAGACTTGCCTCAAAGCACAAGCGGAACAACCACGTTTGCTGAGCAAACCACCTGCCGTGAAGTTGTTGGTTTACATCCTGCTGCAAGCTCCTTGCCTCACTTCAGGTTGCTAGGAAGTAGTTAATGGACTGGTACTGGTCCACAGGCCCCACTTTGGTCAGGCTGTCAGGGAGCAAAAGTACTGTCTGCAACGACCATGGCACCACCTGAAGCAGGGACTGGGACACTTGGGCCCACGGGCCATATCCAGCCTGCTGCCTGTTTTGGTAACGTTTTACTAAAACACAGTCATTCCCATTCCTTTACGTATTTCTGTGGCTGTCGTATGTTACCATGGCAGAACTGAGCGGTTGCAACAGAGGTTGTGAGGCTGGCCACGGCTAAATTTCTTACCATCTGACCCTTTGCAGAAAAAGGGTTTTGACCCCCCAATCTAGAGTCTTGGCCCTTCCCTAATGCCTGACAGTACAGAGCACAGAATGATGGGTTGAAGCTGTAGCAACACGTTCATCACAAATATTTGAGCAACTATACCTCACTGTACTGAGTTCTAGAGGAGATACAGAAGAAACGGGAAAAATGGACCTGTCTTTGTCCTAATGGACACCCACAGGAGTGCACAACAGTGTGGGAGGTCACAGAGGTTGAATAACTGGCCTAAGGTCACAGAGCTAGTGAGAGGCGGAGCTGCAGTGGGCACTCGGCAATGGCCGGCTGGGAAGCCCGTGGCTCTCCGCTGTTCCCTACGCGGTCCGCCCTCATGAACAAAGACCCCAGCCGTACTTAGGAAGGTTGAGATCTGGAGGTTAACGCAGCTCTCAGCACATGTGAGTACACATGTTCTGTTACAAAACGGTAAATTCTCAGTTATGAAAATAACTGACTTCCGGGAAAAGCTTGATGCTAACCCCCTATAGGGGGTTAGCTGTCTTGTGTTTGTGTGTGGGGTGTGTGTGCACGTGTGTGTATGTATAAAAGGTGGAGTCGGACAAAGAACAGGAATGAGCTGATGTATATGCAGGAATGGGAATCTGCTTGTTTCAGTGTCTGGAGGCAAGCTCAAGCCAGGAGCATAAGCAAATCAAGCAAAACAGGCCTCCAGGCCCAGGGGTTAGCGAAATGCAGGACAACTTCTGGAGTGGTGGCCTGCCTGGGCCAGTGTACTTGCGGCACGTTGGGCGGCTCTGACTGCAGCGGAAGGGGCACTGAAGGATGTGATCTAGGGTGACCCTGAAGCCCTTCCCTCGTGTTCCAAATTGCCGAGGCAGAGGGCGTGCCAGTGGGTGTGAATCCCACCCAGGCTTGCAGCGCTGGCGTAAGGGCACTCACAGGTTCTTCTGCCCTGTCCTAGGCTTTCACCATTTTACTGGCTGGGTTAAAACCTCCGAATGAACCACTGGGCAACGGGAAAAACCCGGGGACAGAAATGCGCACCTTCAGAGCCCCACTCACCTTCATCTGGTGTGGCGCATAGTGGAGGGCCTGGCGCAGGCAGTCGATCGCCTTCTTGCCTTGGCCTTTCACTCTCCAGTAGAGGGCTGCCATGCTGGAGAGGACCCAGGACGTCTGGTTCTGCGGAGGAACGACCAGCTAAAGCTGAGGTCTTAACATACCAATTTTCTACCAAGGTGAAGAACAGTAACATGAGACCCTGGCCCCTGACATCCTGATACGCCAAGGTGGCAGGTTGGATCCCTGGTCAGGGCACATGCAAGAATCAACCAATGAATGCACAAACTGGAACAACAAATCGATGTTTCTCTCTCTCTAAAATCGATTAAAAAAAAACCTAACACGAGTTAATAAGCATTTAACTGAGTATTTACTAGGTGTTGGCACCCTGCAATGTACCTTATGTTCATCCTTCATTAACCCTAATAACAATCTTATGAGCTTGATTCTACTATTTCAGCCTTTTTAGAGATGGGAAAACTATGATTCAGAGAGGTTGAGTATCTTGTCCAAATCCACTCAACTACTAAATAGCAGACCTGTACTTCATGTCCATGTTTTTTTCTTTTTAAAGATTTATTTACTGTTTTTTAGAGAGAGGGGAAGGGAAGGAGAAAGAGAGGGAGAGAAACATCCATGTGTGAGAGATACACAGATTAGTTGTGTCTTGCACACCCCCAACCGGGGACCTGGCCCGCAACCCAGGCATGTGCCCTGACTGGGAATCTAACCATGGCCCTTTGGTTCGCAGGCCAGCACGCAATCCACTGAGCCACACCAGCCAGGGCTCCATGTTCCCTTTAATTTAAATTTACTTAACTTTTTGAACAGCTAACTCATTACAGGTTTCAAAACCTGGAAGTTATACAAAGTTATGCAATGAAAAGTGTCCCTCCCATCCTCTATTGTGTACCAGTAAACACTATTTTAGTTTTTTATGCAGCACTCTAGGATTTTGTCTGCTATGAGACACTGTGAATAGACTTACGCTCCCACTCTTGTTTTATGTCACCTATTACATACATATGAGGTAACAGTCACCTGCACTTTGCTTTTTTCACTCAGCCATCCACTTTGGAGATCTTTCTCCATCATTTGTTATCAACTGTATAGTATTTCATTGTACAGATGAACCATTATTTATTAAACTGGATCCTTATTAAAGAATATTCCTCTCCCCCCTGTGTTTACTATTATAAATAATGCTGTGTGAATAACCCGTCCAGGTGTAATTTGCATTTGTGAAGGTGTACTTGCAGGATGCGTTTCCCGGTGTGGAATGCTACATCACATTGGTCTCCACAGGGCTGTAACACTTCAGTCTCCTGCCAGAAACGCTCCCCTGCTTCCTATAGCCTCCCCACTGTTACCAGACCCTTGGACCTTCAACAGCGACAAATGTGGTTTAAATCTGTATTTCTTCTGAGTAGAGCTGATCATTTCATATTGGACATCCTTTTGTATTTTTCTGTGAAGTTATTTGTTCTGACGTTGTGTTAATTTTCTGTGAGGTTTTTACCTTATCTGTTTGAGAAAGCTCTTTGTATGTCAGGAAGATTACTCCAGTGCCTGTGATATGGTTCACAGGTGCATTCCTGCAGTTTTCTCAAGTCCACCTTTGCACTTATGATGCTTATGTGATGTAGGTTTTGATTTCTACACAGTCCAGTTTATTAATTTATCTCTGATGACTCCTGGAATTTCAGTTGTAATTGGAAGGGTCTTGCTTACTTCAAGATTATCAAGGAATTTTATATAACTTTTAGTTTAGTTTTTAACATTTAAATTTTTGATCCATTTGAAATTTAACTTGGTGTAAATATGGCTCCATTTTTTTTCTTTCCAGTTGGCTACTAAGTTGTCCCAACAATATCTAACGAATAATTCATCTCTCCCCACACTAAGATGCTGCCTTTACCAGAGACAACAGTCTAGCACTTAATTTAGGTCTGATTTTGGATTTTCCTATTTCGTTTGCCCATTTAATGGATGGTCTCAGCAATTACAGACGAGGCAATCGGAAAACTACCATGCTTCCGAGCTCACTTCTTTCCTCCAGCCTGTTTTTTTTTATTTTACCGTTCTTCATTGTCAGGGCACTTAGAATTTATACTTTGTCTGTCATCTTATTTCCCAGCTTTGTTTCTGTGCTGGCTCCACAGGTCAATGTATTCACTGATCACTGACACAAGCTTTTGTGTGATTCCCCCATCATCTCCTGGTTGGCTGGTGCTCATTTTCAACTGGTCTCCTCTACAAGAATCCACAGGAATGAGTTTGTTAGGGGCTGGTAATGTGGCCCCTCCCCCCGAAATTCCTATTTGAGGTCTCAGCATGTAACTCAGAATGTTAACTTGTGTTTGGAGGTAAGATCTTTAAAGATGTGATTAAGTTAAAAGGAGACCATTTGCATGGTGCCCTAATGCAGTCTGGCCGGATGTGTGTGAAGGAGGTACAGAAAAGACACACACCGGGATTGAGTGTACAAGGGATGACCATGTGAAGAGGCATCAAGGAAACTGCCATTTACAAGCCAAAGAGGGGACTCAGAGGACTCCAACCCTTTTGGTGCCTGCATCTTGGTCTTGTAGCCTCCAGAATTGTGGAAAGATAAATTTCTACTGTGTAAGCCACCCGGCCTGTGGTATTTTTGTTATGGCAGCCCTAGCAAACTAATACAATCATGTGTGTTCAAAACTTTGTCTGCAGCATTCAACCCTGAAGGACAGCTGGCTAGGTACAAAATTATGGCTCATTCCCGCCTGGAATGACACGTCTGCACCACTCTACTGCCTCTTGGCGTGGACGCTGCTGCGGAGAGATCTGAAGATAGCCTCCCTTGTTCCTCCTTCCTAGTGACTGGATCCCTTGACTGGCTCTCCCAAAAGATTCTTTACTAAAAAATAAAATTATCTTTCTTTACTGTCAATATTTGACACATAACAAAAGAACATATTTATATAATCATGCACATAGTATATAATTATATAAAGTATACTTATGCTGTAAAGCACAAAATGACGAACATCCCCCAAACTGTCACTCCACCAGAGAATGAACTTGCATCTCCCTGTGTGTTCTTACACCGTTCCAGCCTCTGGCCTTTGCTCCGGGGGCACACACCATCCTGACTGTCACGTTTATTATTCCACTGCACAAACACTGTTCTGTCACACTCGCCTCTTCCTGTGCACCACACAAATGGGGTAATACACTTAAGCAGTCTACCGGGCCTTGGGGTTTCCACTCAACACACTATTTCAAAGACTCATCCGTGCTGTCGTATGAGGCTTTAGTTCAATTTCCTTGCCACACAATTAAATGTCCATCCAGGGAATATACTACAATGTACTTATTCACACTCTGTAGATGGGGGTTTGAGTCCTTTCCTGTTTTTCAATCTCCTGTTGCAAATAAATGTACAAAGAGTTTCTTAGTCTAGAGTACCTATGAGTGAAATTGCTGGGTCACAGGATATGCAGCTAGCCAACCTAATAAGAGAATGCCAAACGCTTCCTAAAGGTGTCGACTATTTGCGATCCCATCAGCAATGTTTAAAAGCACCCCTTAATCAACTTCCTTTCTAATCCTTGGTTATTATCAGTAGGGGTCTCAGTTTGCATTTTCTGATTAATGAAATTGAGAATTATTTTTTGTGTATATCGGTCGTATATACCTTTTCCTATGAAACGTCTGCACTTTTATCTTTTATGCACTTTCCTGTTTTATTATTTATCTTTCTCATAATTTTATCTATATGTTCTACATATTAATCCTTGTAGGTTAAATGTGTTATATGTATTTTCTCTCACTCAGGCTTATCTCTTTAATTTAAAAACATCTTAAAAAAAGATTTTATTTATTTTTAGAGAGAGGGGACGGGAGGGATAAAGAGAAGAGAGAAACACTGATGCTGGAAAGAAACATCGATCTGTCGCCTCTCATACGTGCCCCAGCCAGGGGCTGAGCCCACAACCCAGCCACGCACCCTGACTGGAACTGAACTGGCGGCAATTCGCAGGGCTCGCCGTCGGCAGGACTACGCCCAACCAGGCCGCACGTGTCAGGGCAAAACATCTTTAATTTAGAAAAACTTAAACTTGAGTGTAGTTGAACTTACTAACATTTTCTTTACACGTAATGTTATTATCTTTAAAAAACCTGTCTGTACTGTAAGGCCAGAGAGAGTATCTCCCACATTTTACTCTAATTTTTCAAGTTTAGTTTTTGACACCCAATTCACATGGAGTTGAGTTTTTGTGGGAGACGTGAGGCGAGGACTGAAGTTCAGTGACCACACCTGCACAGCTTCCTAACAGCCCCTCCTTCCCAGTGGCTTTCACGGCAGAGTGCCCGAGCTTGCTCTGGTCTTTCTGCGTAGTTCTGCTAGTGACCTCGGCTTACTCTTGATCTAACGGCATAATGTCTTACAATTTCTCACAAAAGGCAATTCTCACAAGCTTCTTATTCTTTTCAAGGGTGTCAGGCCTATTTCCTACCCTTCCATGTAAATGTAAAGATATGCTTTTCAAGTGCCATAAAAATACTGTTGGTTTTTAAAAAAATAATAGTGATGACTCTGTAAACCACACTGGAGAAAGCTGACATGTTTATCCATGAATACTATATACTTCTCTATTTAGGTCTTTTAAAATGCCTTTCAATAAGGTTTTGTCACTTCCTGCATAAAACCTTACACATTTTTTTGTTTGATTTATTGTTGGGAACGTATTTTTGTATCAATGCAAACATATTTAAAAATGATTTTCCTAATAGTTTTTGCTGCTGTGTAGAAGTGCATATTTACTTTTATTTATTGACTTTACAGGCGGCCATCTTGGTAAAAATGTTATTGCTAACAATTTGTACATTCTTCTGGGTTGGCTACGTAGATTATGATGTTATTCCTGAATATCTTTTTTCTTCCTACCACTTATGCCATTAATTTCTTTTTCTTGATTGTACTTGCTAGGGTTTTCAGTGTAAGTTTGAAAAGAAGTAGTGATGGTGGACAACCTTTTTCCTGATTTCAAAGAATTATTTTAAATATTTCCCCCATTAAGAATCATCTTTGATATAGATGTTTTGCTGATTATTCTGATCAGATTAAGGAAGTCGACTATTCTAATTTTCATGAGCTTTACATCAAGAATGGTATTGAACTCTATCAAATGCAATCTACTGAAATGAGTTAATAATTTTTTCTTCTTTAATTTGGTGAATGTAAGACTTTTCGAAAGTTAAACCATTTTTTGTATTTCTGAGATAAACCCAAATTGGTTTAATAAGTTGCATCTTAAAAAAATGCTGTTGGATTCAGTCTATTAGTATTTTGCTTATCGTTTTGATAACTAAATTCATCAATGAGATTAACCTCTGATTTTCTTTCTCATAACGCCTTTGCCTAGTTGTGTTTTCAAGGCCACACTTGTCTAGGGAGGCACACACCTGGTGCTGTTCTGTTTCCTCTCCACTGTCCCTCTGAGTGCAATCCCCGGGGAGGCCGACAGTGAGTGTGGAGCGCCTGACCAGACACGAGGCTACCTACAGTGGTCAGTGCAGCTCCCCTCTGCCTCTTGAATTACTGTTGTCATGAATTTTAACCTCAGAAGACACTACTGCTATTATTTTGTATAGTCACACTCTTTTATATTTAATATTTACCCTTTCTGTTGGTCTTCACTCTTTCCTGTATTTCTGAGTTTCCATCTGGGAGAGTTTTCCTTCTGCCTAAAATAATCTCCTTAGTGATTTTTAGTGCAAGTCTGTTGGTAATATGCATCTTTCAGTTTTGGGTGGTCTAAAGTATTTATTTAACCTTCATTAAAAAGAAAACAGGTATAATTTACACAGAGAGAAATATTCAGTTCTTAAGTGTAACATTTAGTTTTTGACTATTACTTGAAGACAGAAAATTTCCAATACTCCAGAAAGTTCTTTCAAACTGCTTCCCAGGCAACCCGTTCCGCCCACAAAGCAATAGCTGATCTGATTTCTGTAACCGCAAGTTAGTTCTGCCTGTGCTAGAATTTCAGAGCTGGGATCATTCACTATGCACTCTTTTTTGTGCCCAACATCTTCTATTAGCATATTTTTGAAATGCATCAATATGGACGTTGGATCTTTCTTGCTGGATAGTATCCACTGTATAAATATACCACTGTTTATCTAGTCTTCTCTTGATGGGCATCCCGCTGTTTCTAGGTATATTGGCTATTATGAATAAATCTGTTGTGAACATTTTTTTAAACAAGGATTTTGTAGACATGTTTTCATATCTCTTTAATGAACAGCAGTAAAATTACTGGGTCATGTATGCTTAACGTTTAACTGACTACCAAACTATTTTCCAAAATGATTGTACCGTGTTACATTCCCACTAGCAATTACGAGAGTTTTGGTTGCTCTATACCGTCACTAACATTTACCATACCAACCTTTTATTTTAGCCCTTCTAACCCTAGTAATGTTTGTTGATTCAAAGTTTATTTTTTCTAACAAGGATGTAGCCACACCAGGTTTTTAAAAAAATTGTATGCATGGTATATTATTTTCCATCTTTGTACTTTCAACCCACTGTACCCTAATATTTAAAATGTTTCTTATAAGCAGTACATAGTTGGATTAAAAAAAATCTATTCCATACTAAATTATAGAATCTTTTTTCAATTATATTTTACTCATTATGCTATTACAGTTGTCCTGATATTTCTCCCTTTGCCCTTCTCCACCAAGTACCCCCACTCTCTCAGGCAATCCTCCTGCCACTGTTCATGTCCATGGTCATGTGTATAAATTCTTCGGCTACTCCACTTCCTATACTGTACTTTATATCCCCATGGCTATTCTGCAATTACATACTTGTACTTCTTAATCCCCTCACCTCCTCATCCATTCCCCCACACCCTCCTCCCATCTGGCAACCATCAAAGGGCTCTCCGTGTCCATGATTCTCTCTTCTCTTCTTGTTTGCTTAGTTTGCTTCTCAGATTCAATTGTTGATAGATATGTATTTTTTGCCACTTTATTGTTCATAATTTTGATCTTCTTTTTAATTATATTTTGTTGATTATGCTATTACAGTTGTCCCATTTAATTTTCTCTTCTTTACCCCCGTTCCCTCTCCCTCCGGCATTTCCCACTCCTTAGTTCATGTCCATGGGTCATACACAGAAGTTCTTTGGCTTCTCCATTTCTTATACTATTCCTAACTTCCCCTTGTCTATTTTGTACCTACCAATTATGCTTTTTTTAAAAGAAGATTTTTATTTATTTATTTTTAGGGAGAGGGGAAGGGGGGAAGGAGGGAGAGAAACATCAGTGTGTGGTTTACTTCTCACATGCCCCCTACTGGGGACCTGGCCTGTAACCCAGGCACGTGCCCTGACTGGGCACTGAAACGGTGACCTTTTGGTTCACAGCCCGCGCTCAACAATTATGCTTCTTACTCCCTGTACCCTTTCCCCATTCTTCCCCTTCCCGCTGATAACCCTCCATGTGATCTCCATTTATGAGATTCTGTTCCTGTTCTAGCTGTTTGCTTACTTTGTTTTTGTTTTGTAGGTTCAGTTGTTGATGGTTGTGAGTTTGTCCTATCATTGTTCATAGTTTTGATCTTCTTTAAAGATAAGTCCCTTTAACATTTCATGTAATAAGGGGCTTGATGATAATGAACTCCTTTAACTTGACTTTATCTGGGAAGCACTTATCTGCCCTTCTTCTTTTTCTTGAATAAGTCCCTTTAACATTTCATATACCACATTTCGCCATGTATCACGTGCTCCTATGTATAATGTGCACTCAGGTTCTAGTACTACCCATGTATAACGCACATCCTTATTTTTCTTCAAAAATTTGGGCAAACAGTGCTCATTATACAAAGTAAAATGCAGTAATAATGAACTCCTTTAGTTTTTCCTGTCTGGGAATTTCTTTAAATGTCCTTCCATTCTAAATGATAGCTTTACTGGGTAGAGCAATCTTAGCTGTCGGTCCCTGCTTTTCATGACTTTGAATATTTCTTGCCAATCCCTTCTAGTCTGCAAAGTTTCTTTTGGGAAATCATTTGACAGTCTTATGAGAACTCCCCTGAAGAAGTTAGTTACTTCTTTTCTCTTGCTGCGTTTAAGACTCTCTCTTTATCTTTAACCTCTGGCACTTTAATTATTGTGTGTCTTGGACTGGGCCTCTTTGCATCCATCTTGTTAGGGATTCTGTGCTTCCTGGACTTGCATGTCTATTTCATTCACCAAATTAGGGAAGTATTCTTTCATTATTTTTTCAGATAGATTTACAATTTCTTGCTCTTTCTCTTCTCCTTCTGGCACCCCTATGATGCGAATGTTGGACTACTTGAAGTTGTCCCAGAGGCTGCTTATACTAGTCCCCTTTTTTTGGATTCTTTTTTCTTCTTCTTGTTCTGATTGGTTGTTTTTTTGATTCCTTACATTCTAAATCGTTGATTTGATTCTCAGCTTCATCAACTCTACAGTTGTTTTCCTGAAAATTGTTCTTTATTTCAATTAGTGTATCCTTCATTTCTGACTGGATCTTTTTTATGCTGTTGAGATTGTCACTAAGTTCCTTGAGCATTCTCCTAACCTGTTTTGAACTTTGCAACTGATAGATTGCTTATTTCCATTTCCTTTAGCTCTTTTTCTGGAGTTTTGATCTGTTCTTTCATTTGGGCAATGTTTCTTTTTCTCCTCGTTTTGGCAGCCTTCCTGTGTTGTTTGTTTCTATGTATTAAGTAGAGTCTTGGTGGTGTGGCCTAATGTAGTAGGTGTCCTGCAGGGTCCAGTGGCACAGCCTCCTCTATCACTCAAGCTGGGAACTCGAGGTGTGCCCTCCATGTGGAGTGAGTAGAGCCTCCTCTTGTAGTTGAGCCTTGGTTACTGTTGGCAGATCAATGGGTGGGATTTACCCACGCCAGTCAGCTGCATGGATTGGCTGTGACCACTTACCACCAACTGTCGCTCTCCAAGGAGGGTCAGCTGTGCAAGGACAGGGATGTGGTGCTCCGATGTGGTTTGTAGCTGTCCACTGGGTGCACTGGCCCTCACATTTCCTGGATGATGCAGGCCACGGTCAGCCCCAACCTGTGTTTTGTCTGGGGCCACTGAGCTATAAAGCAATCTGAGATGGCTGCTACTTGTACTGAGCTTGGAGATTCCCAGGTGAAGCCAAGCTGTGAACCTACACTGGTTGCTGCTAGTGCTGGGCCTGGGGCTCACTGAGGCGGTGTTGCTTGTTTGAGAGGATTTAGAAAGTTGTGAAGCAGGGGCCAAGACCAGCCACTCCTATGGAAAAGCAGCTTGGGTGAGCCCCTAGGTTGGGTGGGATAGTCTCTGGGGTTCTCCAAGGTGGGTCCAACAGTGTTGGCCAGGTTGATGGAGTCTCAGATATGGCACCAGCTTGCAGGCTCAGTGGCTCTGTAGGGGGAGGGCTCAGAAAAGGGACAAGGCCTCTGCTTACCTTGATGCCAGACATCACTATTTCTCCCAGTATGCCACTGGTGTCTTTCAAGCTTCTACCTTGGTGCTGGAGCCCAGAGGGAGTGAGTCTGAGTAGGTGAGTCTATGTGTCCGTTCATAAGAGGAACTGCCCGGGGCTCCAGAATTTTCTTCCACTGACTCAATCCCCACTGGTTTTTGCAGCCTGAAGTTGTGGGGATTTATCTTCTTGGCGCTGGGAGGCTTGGTGCGGGGCTGGGCTCCTCGCTCCTGAGACATCTATCCCAAATTTTCATCCACCACATGCGGGTGTGGCACCAGCCTGTTCCATGTCTGCAACACACCTGGATGGATGTAGTTTAATTCCGTAGTTGTCAGACTCATTCAATTAAATTTCTCATGGTTCTGAGTGATGGTTGTTCTATATTTTAGTTGTAATTTTGATGTGATGTATACTTTTGATGAGAGAGGTCTGCCTACGCTATCATCTTGACCAAAGTCAAATACTTATTTTATATAATCTTTTATACTTAACTAGTGACAAACTTGGCTCTGTATTTGCTATTTGTGTTATGTTTTTTCTTCTTTTTTAAATTCGTAAGTTTTTCTTTTATTGTTGTCCAGTTACATTTGTCCCCATTTTTCCCCCCATTGCTCTCCCCTGCCCCGTCCAACACCCACTCCCAGAGACAATCTCCACCCCATTGTCCTTGACCATGGGTCTTTTGTACATGTCCTTGACTTGACCCTTCCCCTTCAATCCTGTTATCACCCTCCCCTCTGGTCACTGTCAGTTTTTTCTTTATTTCCATGTGTCTGGTTCTTTTTTTTGCTCGTTTGTTTGTTTTGTTGATTATGTTTTACTTAAAGATGAGATCAAATGATATGTGTCTTTAACTGCCTGGCTTATTTCACTTAGCATAATGCCCTCCAGTTCCATCCATGGTGTTGCAAAGGGCAGGAGTTCCTTCTTTCTCTCTGCTGCGTAGAATTCCATTGTGTAAATGTACCACAGTTTTTTGATCCACTCATTGACTGATGGGCACATAGGGTGTTTCCAGCACTTGGCTATTGTAAACAGCACTGCTGAACATCAGGGTGAATATGTTCTTTTGAATTGGTGTTTCGGGATTCTTAGGGTATAATCCCAGCAGTGGAATCACTGGATCAAAAGGCAGTTCCATTTTTAGTTTTTTGAGAAAACTCTATACTGTTTTCCACAGTGGCTGCACCAGTCTGCATTCCCACCAACAGTGTATTAGGGTTCCCTTTTCTCTACACCCTTGCCAGCACTTGTTGTTTGTTGATTTGTTAATGATGGCCATTCTCATCAGTGTGAAGTAGTACCTCATTGTGGTTTTAATTTGCATCTCTCTGATGACTAGTGATGTTGAGCATCCTTTCATTTGCCCATGGGCACTCTGTATGTCCTCCTTGAAAGCGTCTGTTCAGGTCCTTTGCCCATTTTTTAATTGGATTGTTTGTCTTCCTGCTGTTGAGTCATGTGAATTCTTTATATATTTTGGAAATCAAACCCTTGTCCAAGGTATCGTCGGTAAATATATTTTCCCATACAGTTGGTTCCCTTTTCATTTTGCTGATGTTTTCTTTAGCCATCCACAAGTGTTTTAATTTGATGCAGTCCCATTTGTTTATTCTTTCCTTTATATCCCTTGCCCTAGGGGACACATCGGTGAGAATACTGCTGCGTGGGATATCTGAAATTTTCCTGCCTATGTTTTCCTACAGGACTTTTATGTCGTCACGATTTATATTTAAGTCTTTTATCCATGTTGAGTTTATTTTTGTGTATGGTGTAAGTTGGTGGTTTAGTTTCATTTATTTGTGTTCTATTTTTATGTTCCTTTGCATTTCTTTGAATTAATCAAATGTTTTACATTGCTCCATTTCCTTTAATTAAATTATATTTTAAAACAATTTTTAGTAGTTAGAATACACCTTAAAACACGCAAATTATCACTTTAACTACTTGGCTGATACCAATGAAAGCTTAGGACTTTAAAATCCATTCACTTCCCTCCTATCATTTGTTGCTGTTTCCATGAATTTCACCACCTACAAAACTGAAGCTCTACAGTTAACTATTTTGTATAGTTACTGTTCATTTATATTTTCCTTTCCAGTGTTCTTTATTCCCTCTTGCATGTTCATTTTTCTGTCTGGGACTATTTTCCAAAAAAACTCCCTTCAAGTCTTACTTCAGTGCAGGTCTACTGGTGCCAAATCCTCTGATTTTCTGTTTGTCTGAACACATCTTTATTTCACTTTAATGTTTGGAGGGTGTTTTGGCTAGTACAGAATCCTAGGCTTGTCGTTGTCTTCTTCTAGCTTTAAAGATGTTGTTACATTGGCTTCTGCTTTCGATCATTTCTGTTGAGAAGCTGTCAGCCTTGGTCCTCCTTTGAAGGGAACTGTGATAGATTAAAGATGGGCCCCACATTCTCTGTCACAATTGCTCTCACCCTTGCAGAGCCTGGAGCTATCATGCACAAAGGCCTACCTATACTGCTGGAGAGACCACATGGAGAGAGAGAGAACATTCCCAGCTCTGTTCCAGCTACTCCAGCCACTCTGGGTAAGGCACTGGACATGTGGGTAAAGCCTGCTTTCATGGATAGTCTCAGAGGAGTCACCACATGTCTACAGGTGCATAAATGATGCCAAGTGAGACCACAGGAAATGCCCAGCTGAGCTCAATTTGGACTGTGGAATCTTGAGCTAATAGTTTTAGGACAGTAAATTTTGGGGGTGGTTTTTAAAGCAGAAATAGATAACTGAAATAGTATTTGGTATCAAGAATGAAGTGACGCCATAACAGAGAACTAAAACATGTGGCATCAGTTTGGGGAAGGGGCTGCAGACATTTGCTGGAAGAGCAGCCACGAGACCACGGAAGGAGGCTGGATGAGCCCCGAGGAGCTTGCTGTCAGGCTGGGAAAGTGGCCTTGTTGTCCACGGGGAACAGTGAAAGTACCTAATGAGGCTGCGGGCCTGGTGAAGATGACTTCAGGAAGAACGCTGAAAGTGACCAACGGTGTTTAGAAAATCATTTATAGCATGGTATTGAAAGAGAGAGGACTAAAAGGGGAGCTGTGTAGTTTTTAAGCAGAATTTAGAAAAAGTGTTTTCAAGCTACTTGCAGGGTTAGAAAATGAAACTTTCTCAATTGCCCAAAATAGTCCATAGTCTGGGACTGGGGTGACATATGTCCAGATGGACTTCAGAACTAACACTGAACAGTGACTACTTCGTGTGTTTTCTTTCCACTTCCTCATTTTTCAACTGATGGGATTATCCTATCCCTACCACACTGCCATGTCAGGTCGGAAGCTGAGTTGATGTTCTTAACCACTATATTCTTCAATATTATATAGCAATACAGTGGAGAGATATGGAACCATAAAGTAATTTTAATGTAAAAAATCCTCTTCTTTACATAAATATTACACAGAGGCAGATGAGCTGTCTTAGAAACTCTTAGTTACATTTTCTGTAGGCTGTATGAAAATGCAGCTTTATAAATATTTTGTTTCACGATTTCAAGAGAGAAAGGTATTTAAAGATGTATTTCCCATCCATAATCTGAAATACCAAACATTCTTCACCATGAGAAGAACGTCTGGCTTATTTCATATACCTAGATTCCATGGTTCCCAGGACCACCACCTCTATATACCCATGCTGGAGTAAAGAAGAGAAAGCTGATTAGGTGGGTTTCATCACAGAATGGAAGCAAAGAAGCAAAAAATATTCAATACTAACCAAGGGATGGGAAAAGTAATGGAAAAGTGATTGAAACACTCTATGTGGGGTCATTTCATGTTATGTCTTTAGTTACCAAGTGCTAAGTACCTAAAAGGAGAGGCTGGAGCCACTTCATGACAAATAAATTTGGAAAAGTTAGAAGGTGGGCAACAGTTCCCAGCTTTCCTACAGGGTGACTTACCTTTTCCAAAACTTTGGCAATTCGGGTGCCAATCTGTTCAAGTGACTGTTGCGGATATTGGTTTTTGCCAAGATTTTGTAACACCTGGTATAGGGAGGAAGCGGCAGATTAGAGGAGTAGAAGTGAGGCAGGGTCCAGACAGCACTGCTGACACCAAGCTGGGCTCCACCCGCAAAAGCAAGTTACTTCTCTGGGGTAAGTCCTGTGGTCCCGTTGGTCAGGCAAGCTTAAGGCCAGTATATCATCCCTTTAGTCTTCTCCCAGTTAACAAAAATTACAGACATGTAAATCACATTTATTACAGCAACACGAGAAAAGAGAATAAAGAAAACATAAAACTGTTTGTAATCTTGTCACTGAGACACAACCACTGTTAATATCTTTCCATATATGAGGTCTGTCTGGAAAGAGTCTAGCCATTGTTGACATAAGGAGAACAGTTTATGCAACATCATGTGACCCGGCAGCCAAGGAGTGTGGACTGGAATGCGCATGTGTGAACAATGACAACTTCACTGTACTAGTCAGTGGGGGCAGTAGACACCGTTGAGTGAGCATGTGTACTAGGTGGTTGTTGCATTCAAAATGACTGAGCAAGTGGAGCAACGAATCTGCATAAAATTTTGCATTAAGCTTAAACATTCCTCTGAGCAAGCTTTTTGGATGATTCAGAAGACTTTCGGGAATGATGCAATGAGTGCAGTGCAAATAAAAGCATGGCACAAACGCTTCAGAGATGGTTGAGAATCTGTTGAAAGTGATCTACATTCTGGAAGGCCTGCAGCAAGCAGAACACCTGAGAATGTTGAATGTGTATAGGCTGCAATTAACAAAGATTGTCAAGTGACAGTGTGAGAACCAGAAGCTGATCTGGGGATTCCAAAAACTACTGTGTCCGAGATTTTGATGCAGGATCTTGGCATGAAATGTGTCATGGCAAAATTCATTCCACAGCTTCTGCTACCAGAGCAGGAGGAACATTGTGCTGTACTTGCTAATGACTTGATTCAAACTGCTACCAGTGAAGTAGATTTCCTTAAGAAGGTCATAACCAGAGATGAACTGTGGGTCTACGGCTACATTCTGGAAATGAAGGCCCAGTTGTACCAATGGAAGTCATCTGGCTCTCCACACCTGAAGAAATCACGGCAAAGTTGCAGCAAGATCAAGACCATGTAAACTGTGTTTTTTGATTGGGGAGGTGTTGTCCATCACGAGTATGCCCCTCCAGGCCAAACAATTAATAAGTAGTACCTCAATGTTTTTTGTCAGTTGAGAGATGCAATACAATGAAAACGGTGACAGCTATGGGCAACCGGTGATTGGCAGCTCTATTAGGACAATGTGCGTACCCATGCATCACGTCTTGTGCAGAATTTTTTGGTGAAACATCAAATCACCCAGGTGACTCAGCCTCCCTACAGCCCAGATTTGATGCCCTGTGACTTCTGGCTTTTCCCAAAACTAAAATCACCTTTGAAAGGGAAGAGATTTCAGACCATCGATGACATTCAGGAAAATATGACATGGCAGCTGACGGTGATTCCAACAAAGGGTTTTGCAAGGTGTTTTGAACAGTAGAAGAGATGCTGTGAGAACTGTGTGAGGTCCCCAGGTGCCTACTTTGAAGGGGACCGAGGCGTCACTGTATCTTGTATCTTGTACCATTGCATCTTGTATCTTCTTCAGTAAATGTCTATATTTTTCACATTATATGGCTGGATGCTTTCTGGACACTCCTCATATATCTTTCAGATTTTTATACATGTACACATTATTTCTCTCACAAAATATGGGATCACACTGCATACTGTCACCATTTTCACATAATATATTCTGAAAACTTCTTTAGCCACTAAATGTATTCCCACACATCTTTCTTAATGACTGCACTGCATAATACCTTACATCTATACCAACATTTATGTAACAAATCCTGCATTGTTGGGCATTTGTGACATGTTTTCCCAATTCTTCCTGATATATTCTTTGCTAGGTATATTCTGGGTCTGTCCTCCCTTCTTTCCTTTTTTGGAATGCCAACAGGGGAATTAACTGTCCCAAATATTTCTTGTAAGAGCCTCTGTCTGATAGCAAGCAGAATGCTACCCACCTCAAGGAGTGAATCAGAATTAAAATTTTCTGGACATAAAAAGAAAGCAAGCTCAGTTCCAGGGCCTGAAAGAAATTAGGCTTAGCCTAAAGCCACTGAAGTGACGGCCAACTAAGGAAAGACAAAAAAACATGGCCTGGCCATTGTACTTTCTGTTATCAGTTGCACCAAAACTGTTGGGCTAAAAACTACAGATGAACTGAATAAAAGTGAGCACTGACCTCTGTTAACTGACTCTCGCCTGTGTAGTGTAGGCTGGCTCGGTTGGAAACCCCATGCAGGTGGTCCAGAGTGTGCATGCTGGTGGGGAGATTGCCATTGCAAACAGGCTCCATCGCTGGCTGCTGGATTGGAGTGGCGAAGTCTATGTGTTCTGTGATGCTGAAACATGGAGATTACCACATTAGCCATGGAAAATCTGAATGGGTGGGGAGAAAGTATTAAGGATCAGCTGACCATAACTTCAATGGGTTATGAGGGTTGCTTGGAACCACAGACTCAGACTGGAAGAGACCTCAGAAGTTATTTAGGCTGATCTCTCATCATACAGGTGGGGTGCAAGGACCCCAGTACCGAGCAATAACTACGTGCTGAATGCACGAGTCAAGATCACATCCCAGAGCAAAGGAGCCGTGTTGGGATCTGAGTCCAGAACTCAGTGATTTTCCTAACCCCCTCAGCTGCCTTCTTTCTGTGCACCATGGCATCTGATTTGCTTACTCCTGCTGGCCACTTTTTCTCACTGGGGAGGCTTTAAACCAGCTGGGTTTTCTGGTGGGATTTCTTTCCAGAGTACAGATAGTATAAATACCCACAAGTTGTTCCTATTTTATTTTCCCTTTTCCACAGAAATACACTTATCTCCACAGAAAGTTTAGATAGTAAATTTTATACAAAACAGCTGTCCATTGTATCTACATAAAACTATTTTCTCCATGGTCCCAGAGTGGTCACTTTACTGCTAGACACAGGTTAAACATTATGCGCTACCACACATATCAACATGGCAAATTGGCATTGACAAATTTTGTTTCTAGCTATTTAACACCAGGGCTATCATAATTAACATAACATACCCAGTCCCTGCTGTCATGGCGCTCACAGTCTTGTGAGTGACTTAACTATTACAGACATGACAAATTATAAAAGATAAAAGCACGGTAAAATGCCAGTCCTATACTGCGGGAGGGTATCTGTCTCCTCTATGCCGACGGAGGAGGGAGGTGGCCAGCGAAGAGCTGCCCGAGGAAGTGAGATCTGAGCTGCGATTGGGAGGAGCAGTGTGCACTGACCAGGCAGAAGAAGATGAAGAGAACATAGGGAAAGAGACCCCACACCTGAGACCCGGACAGGAGAGAGGACAGAGCTGGGATGGAAAGATGTGCCTGAGCAGACTGCGAATGTGGAACACTAAACAGCAGTAAGATGTTATTAGAGCATTTAAGAATTATTGGACTTAGGATTGAGGAAGGATTCTGAGCACTATGGAGAGAATGGATTGAAGAGAACCAAGAGTAAATAAAGCAAGAGGACCAGCTAGGAGGCTACGGAATGAATGTTAAGGGGAGGTGATGGTGACCTGGTTTAAGAAGGCAGCAATGGAGATGGAGAAAAGCAGCTGGATTTGAAAAATACTCAGAGAGTTAAAATGACAAGAAGTGGTGACAGACTAGATTCAAGGGGTAAGGAAGAGCATTGTTAATGATGACTCCCACGCTTCTGGCCTAAGCACTGCTGGAGCTATTTACTAAGAATAAGAAATAGAAAACAAACACAATGATAATTTTTTTGGAAGGCGAGTGCACAAGCAAATTATGAGTTTAGCTTTCCTGAACTTGGGACACCTGAGAGTTATCTAGGCAAAGAGGCCAGGCAGACAACTGGAGAGGAGGGCTGAGGATTTGAACCAAGGTCTGGTCTGGAGATTCACACTGGGGAGTTATTAACACATCAGGGGTGCTGTAAGTTCTGGGAGTAGATCAGTCTGACTAGAGTGATTATAAAGAAGGCCTACTGGTAAATCTTGGGGAACTCCAAACTTAAAGACTAGGAAAGGGGCCAGCAAAAGAGAATGAGTGTCTGAGAAGGAAAAGGGCAGTCATCAGAGAGGCAACCTTGTATTTTGGAAGGTGTTTGTCAATCGGATTTGCCCCGACTCCTTTTTTGAGTGTGATGTCAGTGAGAGACCACAGGTTGTTTGCTTCTAAAAAAGGGGGATCCAGTCTTCAAGTCAAACTAGGTAGATCTGGGTAAGTTACAAAAGTGAGGGCAAAGGCACTGAGATTGGGGCACGTTCAGTGTTCAGTGAAACTGGCTGGGGCCCTCTGTGGGCTGTGGTCAGCAGTGGTCATCCTCCGAACCACTAACTCTAGAAAGGACGACTCTTCTGAAGAGTTGCTGCCAAAAAAGGGCATCCCAGGCGCCAGCTCGGGCCCCGTGCGGTCACTGGTACACGAATGCCACGGAGGATGGAGATGTTTAAGATACTCACTCGATGTTTTTTGAAGAAACTGCAAGCCAGGTACTCACGATGGCAGTCAGCTCTACCCAGCGGAGTTTGACGCACTCGTCTGGGCTGGGCCACCCCAGACTCTGGTAATCACGCTTTTTTCCTGGGAAAGAAGCATGTCAGCAATGACACAATTGCAAAGGAACAGAATCAACAGTGTCTTATGCCCAGGTGACTACTTCACCCAGATTGGCGTATTTAAAGGTGCTAGTCCATCTTCTGGTCCTCAGAATTTGTAGCATATAGAGAATGAAAATCTTGTCACTCACAGCAACGAGAATAAAGATCATCTCTGAGTAAAGCCTTGTTCTCGAAGGCAGATAGTAGTTTAAGTACAAATACTTGAGTCCTTCACTAGATTTCAGACTAATCAACATGAGATAAGGGTTAAGATGTTCTTCAGTGTTAACATTCTTACCAAACTTAATTTTCAACCCTCTACATTTTGATTTTATAGACCACAGAAACACGTCTCTAAAGCAGATGTCTCAACCTGGTCCTACTGACTCTGCAGGCTGAACAACGCTTTGCTGTGGGGACCGTCCTGTGCACTGGAGCAAGCGTAGCAGCATCCCAGGCCTCTGCCCAACCACTAGATGTTGGTAGCACCCTCCCCTAGATGTGACAACCAAAAACATCTCCAGATACTGCCAAATGTCCCCTGGGAGGGCAAAATCGCTGCTGGCAGAGAACCACCGCTGTAAAGAGAAGCAGCAGGGTGGGGAGTAACAATGGTAACGAGAGCTTAGTTATGTCCAGAGCACTTACTGTGTTTGGGTCCTGTGCTAGGCGCTCTACAGTCGTAACTTCATGAGATGGGTTTTACACCTCACTTCTCGGGTGAGAAAATGGAGGTTCAGAGACCTTGAATGACTTGCCCAAGGCCACCTGGCTAGCAGGTGGCAGGGCTGGGATGAACATCCAGGTCCGTTGACTAACATGCAGGCCCCCAATTACCATGCTACTTAAAGGTACACAGGGCTTTTAAAGTTCTGTTTACTGATTCCTTCCCAAGAGCTACCTTTTGGGTATAGGCCCTTTACTTAGATCAAGTTCCCAAGAAAAAAGCAGAACAAAGTTTGGTCTGGGAAGCATCCTTCTGACGGAATTATAATCGAAGGGGCAGGAAGGAGAGCTTTGGTTCTGTGTAGCTCTTTCTGCACTGTCGGAACTTACCAATAGAGAAAACTGTCTGAGGTACAGGCAGGGTTTTAGATTTAGACTTTAATAAAATAGAAAAGAAGTGTGAGTTTCAAACGAGCACTGTTTAAATTAATAGCTTAAAGAATTAAACCATGAGTTTCACAATAAAGCTTATTTTTCTTTTGTGTTTAGGAAGTGCACTTGGAAAATATTTCGTGAACATCTATTACCCAGGGCTGGGAATCATGGTAGAAAACAAAGGACACAGAGGGAAATAATGGAGAGCCTGACCTTGTGCTCAGTCCAATGAGGAAGGCAAATATTAAGAAAGCACGAGAATACAGCAGGGTAAGTGTGGGAGTGCCTGCGCAGAATAACTGAAGAGAGAGCAACTAATTCTGTCTGAAGGTACCAAGGAAGAGATGGCATTTGAGCTTGAAGTTTAAGGATGAGTGCTATTTTAGCATCTCTGAGGTAGCATGAGGGCATTCCAGGCAGAGGGAGAAGCATGAACCAACCTCTGCTGGCTTCAAACTTCCCTCCTGCAGCTTCTGCATCTCTCAGCTTTAGCAGAACTGAAGGGTTAGGGCCTTGCTCTGGATTAGGCTTTGGCATGAGGGAACGCTGTGGCTGGTCTGGTCTTCCATCCAGACCACTGAAACCTCCTGTGTATCAGCAATGAGGCTGTTGTACTTTCTTATCATTTGTGTTCACTGGAGCAGCACTCTCCATTTCATTCAGAACTTTTCCTTTGTATTCACACTGGCTAACTGTTTAGCACAAGAGGTCAAACTTTTGACTTTTCTTGGCTGTTGACATTACTTCCTCACTGAGTTTAATCATTTCTAGCTTTTGACTTAAAGTGGCTCTTCCTTTCACTCGAACGCTTGGAAGCCACTGCAGAATTACTGAGTGACCTGATTTCAATACTGGTGTGTCTCAGGGAATAGGGCGGCTGGGGTGGAGAGAGTGCTGGGTGATGCTGGTTGTTGGAACAGTCAGGACACGCACATTTACTGATCAAGTTTTCAGGCTGATGTGTGTGCGGTTCGCGGTGCCTCAAAACTACAGCAGAACTTCGCAGACCACTATGACATTTATAATAAAGAAGTTTGAATATTGAGAGAGTTACTAAACGGGACAGAGAAACCAAGTGAGCAAATGCGGCTGGAGAAAACGGCACCAACAGACTTGCTCAGTGAGGGCTTGCCACAGACCTTGTTTGTGAAAAACCACAGTGTCTACAAAGTGCAGTAACGCGGCACAATAAAAAGAGGGGCCTCTGTATGCTGCTTACTGCACTGCTTTTGCTAACTTACCAATTACAAACGTCCTGCCTGCACAGTGCACATGCTGTGATTTATTTAGGAAACTGCCAACCTTGAGGTTGTTTCCAAATTTTTATTATAAGCAACCTTGTGATCGGTAACTTCGTGCTTCTATCTTCAGCACTGGTCAAATGATTTTTACTTGGGGTGAGGTACTGGAAGTAGAACTGTTGGTATATTTAAAAATTTTCTGGACATCTAGTCAAACTGTCCCAGAATGCACAATTCATTTTATTACTTCTCACTGTTTATTTCACATTGAAAGCATCTGATAAACAACAATGGTTTGTCACTGTTGATGTGTTTTGTTTGCTCGTGAGGCTGCAGATTTTCTCACGCGTAGGGCCACTTGCACGTGGGGGTGTGTGTGTGTCTTTGGTGAACTGCCTATGTACTTGAACATACTTTGCTGAAATGCTATATTTTTCTCATTGATTTGTAGATGCTCTTTAAATGATATTACTATCCTATGCTTATCATACGTCCTGTAAATATTCCATAAAAAATGCATTGTTTCAGTCCTTTGTCTTTTTATTTCATGGTATTTTCTGGTGCTAGAATTATTTGTTCTTTCAACCTTAGAAATTTCCTTTTCACCTTAAATGCATATAAATAACCACCTAAATTTTCTTCTTTTATCATTTTATTATGTGCACTGTTTAACCCAATGCAGTGCTCATTTCCATAACAATGTCTGACAGTGTGAGCGCTGCTCCCTTGCTGCCAAAGAGACCTAACAAAGCCGTGCTGCGTTCTCTCATCACCTGTTAACACAGGCTATGTTCCCTAAACCGGAAAGCTGCTTCGTGCTGTTAGCTCCAGTCATGACAAAATGTCCTTTTCGGTGTCCTTACTATTTTTCACAAGTCACAGTTCATTCTGGGATTTAGTCATTTTACTGTGTGCCCTCTGCTTTGAGCTTTGGTAAGTACACCAAATTAAATAAGACATTTTCAGGAAGTTACCTTGAATTTTCAAAGTCCAAGACAGGGAATATATCCCTTTAAAAAAGATTTTTTAAAAAAAGAAATCCTAATGTCCTGATTGCTGGAAAAGAAAGTCAACTAGACTTACAGGTATGGCCCTGAACCTGGAGTCCAGAGGTGGGTTTTGGAACAACTACCAACCTTGAAAGTACGTGTCCGATTTTGACGTACGTGCGTGTTTTCTGGGGAATGGTTCTATAGCATTCGCCCAATACGTAAGGAGATACCTGACACACAAACCTGTTACTGGACAGTTAATATGCACTGAGTCCTTTGTGCCCGGTTCATTTAAAGCACTATGTGTGCACGAACTCAGAGAACCCTCACAGTCACCACACAAGACAGGTGCAATTATTACTCCCATTTATAGATCGGGGAAGTGAGGCATGGGGAACTGAGTGACAAAACTGGTGTTTGTGCCCAGGGAGTCAGTCTCAAACCCACATTTTTATATATTAACCTAAACTTCCAAGTTAAGAATCAAGAGAGTATTTAAGCGCAAGATAATAAGAATAAACGCGAAATAACCAATGGTAAAAAAGTGAACTGTCAAAAACAAACTTTTTATATCAATGACTGGCTTCTCGTTATGTAGCCAACTTACCTTGTCATCTACTTTAAGGCACAAACATGTCTTTTGTGAGAACTGAGACAGTAAAGTCTGAAAGAAGAAACTGGAGTATTAAACATTCAAATTTACCTTGTGGCCCAGGAGATGCCACCTTCGGGCCTGTGATCTCCAGGTTGGCTTGGTAGCGATGTACGTTTTCTGCTTGATTTGATTCTATCTTTTTCCCCGGAGTTTTTTTATGGTCTCCTTTGGGTTTCTTTACCCGTTTGACCTGGAATGTGATCTAGGAAATAGAAACATGTTAAGGACAAATGAGACCAGTGATCAAATCTGTCGATGGCTGTGGATATCAGTGGCTTTAAGAAAAACCAGTCCTGGGCTAATAAGGTTAAGTTTTCTCCTTCAGTTTAATTCTTAAAGCTCTAAATAAAAAATGTTTAGTAAAATAAAAATAGTCGCCCAGCCCCGAAGAATGGATAGAGAAAACTGAAAATTACGATGTCTGAACCGGGTAGTTCCCAATCTACAGGCTTTGAATGTGGCCACACCCCCACCCCATTTCCTCTGCTTCCCGGAAAAGCTAGCGACATGTAAGTTACAGAAAATGCGTCCGCAGCACGATCCCAGTGTGAGGGCTGACTGGAGTGTGGAGCGAAGCAGGGCACATGTGCACCAGGAACACCCCACTTTGAGAACGCAGGCACCCCTCAAAGACCTGGGCCACAATTTGGGAAGAGCCGAGTTGGCAACTCTTACCCATTCTGTTGCTTCGTCATCTTCACTCCTGCAGTCTCCATAGCAAGAGCTTTTGGCCACTCCGTCCTGGGGACCTTTTTTCAGGACCCGGATCCCTTGCAGGTCCAGACGCCGCCCCTTCATGTCTAGTGGTCCCCCAAAGCCTTCCAGGGGCCAGGCCTGTTGAAATTCATCCACCAAAGCCAAGATCTCTTCTGACATTTTTGTTTCATCTGAATTCTCTATCTCGTCAGAACCATTGCTTTCTTCAACCACTGTACCTGAAATTCAAGTGCCAGCATGTTATTCAAAATTACATAGTATTCTTTCAAGTACTTGAGTGACTCCAACCTTGCTTTTTGAGAAAGATTTTGGCTCTGGTTAGAGGCACTTCTCTGGCCCACTTGCATAAAAATACCATTCAGCGTCTTCAAAATTCCTAATAAGATATCACCTTCGTCATGTACCTTTTGTCAAATGCCTGGCTGAGAACCACGGCAGCAGCTAGGTGGCAGGCACTCCTAGAGAATGTCCCTAGTGAGCACGAGGATGGCTATTTTATGTATGTATTTTTGTAAAAAAGACCAACTTGCTCAAGCTATAAGACACAGATGGCAAAGATGAGGTTTACTTATTTAATGTGGGATTCTTCAAGCTTTATTCAAATAGCACATAAGATACCATAGCTGCAGGCCCAGGCCATATAATCTAATTGCCTTACGTGAATAATGTTTTGTTTAATGGGAAATTATCCTATTTCCACACGAAGGCTCCCATTTTCACTAATGGCTGATATAAGAACCAGCAATATGTTAGTAATAAAACAGTAACTTTTTTCTAAAATGGTTATCAAGATATTATTTGTTACGTTGCTCAGTTTTCTTATGTGAAGACTCCATGGATATTCCTCAACACAACGGCCCACTAAGGATTCTCTCTCCTGAGGAGTCGGGATGTCTCCCTTGTTCTACAGTGAAGGGTGCACAGCCTTACACGTCTCCTCTGCACTTAGACAACGAGGAAGCTTAGGGAAAAATCAGTCCAAGCTCCTTAACAGAATGCCTTCCTTTTACAGACAATTCCTTACTACTTATGTTATTTTGAAGTCATGGCTGAACGCTATCTGGTGTGTTTGATGAAAGTTATCCCCAACCCTTTTTGGAAGTAGAGAGGGTATAAAAACAAACAACAGAATGAAATGCCTGCTTTTGTAGTATGTACCCACTGGACGACCTGAGAGCTTGGGGCTGACTGCTCACAGAATGCTAGTCTACATGACCCCAATGATCACAATGACCTTCAACTGGTAATTCTGGCTTGTTTGGTGATTTAGAACACGGTATTGAAAAAGCGAGGGTCAGGAATCCCAAATCCATATTGACCTCTGTAGCCACTGTGAGTAATCTATCTTAGCAGAGCAGAGCATCAGTCTCTGAGGAGGCCTGGGGTGACAAAGATGTCTTGACTACCATGGCTAAAAATAACCTGAAGCTTTGAGTCCTACCCACAGAAGACGCAGTGTCACCCTTAACCCAGGTGACACCTGCCTCCCATCCCCCATTCTACTCCAGACAGTGGGAAGGTCGGTTGTCAATACCACCAGAAATCTCTGTTATTCTTCTTTGAAAAAGCTACAGGGCTCCTCTATCTGTCACAAGTGACTACAGAAGGTACTACCACCCTTTCAAGGCAGTTTCTTTTAAATTTTTCTGAATGAATTTGCTGGTTTCTACTGATGATGATGATGACAATGATGAATAAGATCTGAAACAAGTTTAAAGTAAAATAGGGGTTTGCAAAAGCTTTTCTTTAGAATGTTCAGATAAAAAGGGTCGGTTACTTGCCTCAATTATGTAGCCAGTAGTATAAGTGTAGGGTCGACAAAGTTTTAATTTTCAATTTCTATCTTGCTACTATGTTCTGAAAGTCTAACATTTTACCAGGCACATAGCAGGCACAGAATGAATGAATGGAAATGCAGAAATAACGGTTTGTGAAGTTGTTGAGAATCTGCTGCTCCTGCCTTGTCCTTGTCCTGCTGACATTTTCAACTCTAAGGTTTTACTTTGTCATGTGTTAAAGAATGGTCAGCTCAGCTGAATGAATGGTAAGCAACAGAAAGGTAGGTATGTCTTTAGCATAGTCAGTAGTGTACTATGCCATGTACAAATTTCTCAGTAGCTAACCCAGGAAAGCAGTGGGACAGGGTGTCTACAGGGACCCCTAACAGCAACTTAGAGAAATCCCAGGCATCTGACTTGTAGCAACGCTGTTGTCCCTAAGCACTGCTCATGCTACTTCAGCTTCCCCTCCCTTCCTCTCCTATGGAAACCATGGGATTCCTTGCCCCTCGTCCTGAAACAGGAAAGGGTTTTCTGAAAAATTCAGCCACAGCAAAGAACATGGGTTTAAGGACAAGTGGCTTTTGGCCAAAGAGAGACTGCAAGTAAGTAATTCCCCAGTGCACAGGTGGAGCTGCACATGGGTGCTGTGTTTGGAAGCCTTATTTACTATTTAGAAAGCATTTCTGTTGTTCAGTTGCTAAGAGTTCCCCAAGGTTAATGCTTGCCTGTGCCCTCACCATTAGGTAATATGTATCATTAACAAGTTCTTTGAGAAAGGGACTTCACTGATGAAAACCATATTCAAATAGAGACCCTGGACCCGCTGCACACCACTGGGGTAGGGTGAGCGCACGTCCCAGAGAAGCACACTGAACAAAGGTCGGGGGGAGGGAGACCACACATGTGCAGAGCTGGAAGGAAAACAAACCAAACTTCGTCTACTTAGAGTCTGCTAGGAGCTCATCTACATGTATAAGCTGTACGGGCGGGAACAAGAGCAACGGGAACCTGAGGAATCTGCCTGCGGAATTAAATACATTTATAATCAAGTTGAAGGCACAAAACTACACATTAAACAATGAGAGAACAAGAACATTTAAAGGTTTCGCAAGGAACAAAGTACTTGATTGGGAGCCATGAAACTCTCTCTAAAGGCAGGCAGACTACCTGAGGCAGGGTTCGGACAGAACAGGCGGCAGGGAGGGCACTCCCTACAGTGACGACACTGAAGAGCACACACGCACGCACACACAGACTGACACAGGCATGAGGAAGGTGTGTGCAAAGCACTGATCCCAAATTGGCTACAACAAAGCTGTACGTAGAGGACATCGGCAAATAACCAACACACCGAGGGAGGGTGGGTGAGCCCGAGACTGGCTGGGACAGTCAGGAAGAAGCCCCACTGCAGAGAGAGCCATTCGCTAAGCAGAAGGGTAACCAGATGACAGCCACACTGACGCAAGCTGGCGCAGCAAGTCCGCGGGTGTCTCTGGGATTGGGGAGAGGAGGACGGTAGGACGGAGCAGAAAGAGGCCAGTTGGAAAGGTGTCTCAGTAATCTACGCACGAGTTCTGTGAGGGAGGCTGACTCAGGGTGAGGGTCCAGGGAACTTTTAAAAAGGGAGGGGAAGACGTATGTGAGAAAATGTCAATGGAGAAAAAGAGAATTTGGTGATTAAATGGAACGAAGGGCAAAGATTGAGGTAGGTTCAAAGATGATTTCAAGATCTTGAAGCCCAGGTTGGCTTTTTTCTTTGTGAGTGTAGTTTTGGAGTCTGTGACTATGACAACAGAATGCTGGAGTTAGAAAAGGGCAATGGGACAGAGCACTGGGGCTTGTGGCCCCTGAGAAAGATGACACCAACCAAGGGCTCCTGGTGGCTAACTGGGCTCAAATTAAACCAAACCAAACCAAACCAAACCAAACCAGCCTAGGAGCTGTGTCTACACAGGGGCCTCTGATGCAAACTGCACTTCAGGGAGAAGCCCGGACTGAAGTCTGCCTGCACTGTGTTTCTACCACCTGAGCCAGCCCTTACAAAGGAGTTCCTGGAATCCTGGTTCAATCAATAGGACTGTGGCTTTCCCCTTCCAATTGGAGTTGTGCTGCTCTGATCAATCAGAATAGCTCTACTCTGACCAATTAGGACAGTGCTTTTTGGACCAATCCAACTGCAAGGACTTGGAATCCGCATCTGCACAAGGACAGACTGATCACGGACCGGGGCAAGGACTTCTGTTCACATAGGCCAGCCCTGCTCTGGCTCGGAGAGAGCATTTCCCCTTCCACCAAGACTGAAGACTGTACTTCTCTGGCTGGAGCTGAGCACGTCAGATCACAGCAGACTGGCTTTAAAATCTTGAAATCATCCCTGAACCTACCCTATTCTTTGCAGTTAGTTTCAGTACAATATTGCAGTATTGGAGGTACACCTGGAGATTCACGGTTAAGCCTGGGCACCTCAGTTTAAGAGATTTTGAAAGCAGAGCACATTTATAGAAAAGTGACTTGGCAAAAGTACCCAAAACCACGTTAAGTGAAGAAGGACTGAAGAAACCCAGGGTGACCCCTATGGCAGGAAGAGCAGCCGATCTACTACCACACACAAAGAAATCAGGCCTGACAAATATTTTGCTAGAAAGGTTTTTGAAAATTCCAGAGAGATTACTTCAGGGTTGGAGAAGGGAACAGGCCTCACATAAAAGGAGCTGTTCAAGGAAATGAGAACATTTAGTGAAAGGAAGCAAAAATATGAGGGGGGGGGAAGAAAAGGTAGAAACAATAATCACCTCCAAATACTTGAGTATTAAAGGTATCAATGAGAGAAGGAGTGACTCTGTTGGCCTCAGAGAACAGGACTGGAAATGAGAAGTCCTATTTGAGCTCAATGTCAGCAAAGGCTTTTGAATTGTCAGAAAGCGGAAAGGGCTGGCTGCTCAGGGAGAGAGACGGAACTCCACGGCCTGGAGAGGCAGCAAAAGCCAGACCATGAGAGAAGGTGACGGTATTTGGTAAGAAGCAGTGTCCACAACTGTGGAAGGGAGGTTCCGAGTTGTGGGAGCACAGAACGGAAAGACGAGCGCTATTTCCAACAAAACAGACCGGCAACGGACAAGGTAAAGGCCACACGTGCAAAGAAATGGCAGAAGAAAGTTTTTCCTCCAGAATCTGACTCAAAACTTCTCCTCCGTCAAGTCTTACATGATTAGTGCAGCAGGTCTGAGCACCAGGCTGTGGTTTCGGAAGACAGGCAGGGGCAGTCCACCTTAAGAATGACACCAGAGGGACATGTCCTTTGTCTCACAAAGTGGAAAGAGCAAATGATGGAATCAGAGGAATTTGGTTTCAGATTAGGACCCCTCCACCACAGGACCCTGGGCAGTTCTGTCTTGAATTCTAGGGTCGTCTTTAAAAGGCAGTGACCTGGTTTTGAAGGCAAATGTAAAGCTTGTAAGATTTAATGCACAAACAATGGCGGAGAATTCACGCCAGCAATCAGAAAGCTTGAAAGGTCCAATCCAGACCATAGTAAGTACGGGAGTGATTCACCTCAGAGGAGAAAACCACCTTGAGCTTTCATCTGCACCAATGGTGCTCCTCCTTCTTTTAGGTGGGCCCAGATAGCGAGAGAAAACAGAATTCCACGAAGATAACCCTAGAAGAGCAATTAGGGACTCTCTCCTCTGACAACACCCGTGAACATGTGTTAGGACTCCCTTTAATCAGGCAGATGTGTACTCAGAAGATACTCTATGTACATGCTGGTGAGGACTGTGGCTCATAAGCAGCCTCTGAGTCCAGAAGCAGCAGAGTCTCACGCCTATGTTTGCAGAAGTGACATTTACTTAATTCCAGCTATGTACCAGGCACTTAAAATAAATGTTTCCCTAAGTTATTTCGTTTAAATAC
Organism: Macrotus californicus; assembly: GCA_007922815.1. Taxonomy (NCBI): domain Eukaryota; kingdom Metazoa; phylum Chordata; class Mammalia; order Chiroptera; family Phyllostomidae; genus Macrotus; species Macrotus californicus. Next base: position 97,597 of record VMDR010001819.1, read on the forward strand.
TCAAAAACACTTTAGCATTTTTCTTTGATTATTTTTAAATCAAGAACATAAGGAAAGCCAAGTAAGATACCCAAGATTTAACAACTAGTATGGGGTAGAGCCAGGATGTGGCAATATTTCTGACTACAAAACCTCCACCCTTCCTTCCACATCTAAGGGTTACTGTGGAGGAATTCTGTGCTGGAGAATGACAAACTAAAGCAGCGGTTTTCAAATGTTACTCAGAGAAAGAATCTCCAGCAACCCTTATCAATGAGAAAGAAAAAGACACCTATGAAGTTATACACACATGGACACTCATGTCTAGATACACTTCTGTTGCTGTGAGGTTGCCAGATACCCATTTCTGAGAAAGACTCACCTTTATTCTGAGATTGTCTTTGTACCCTATGACATTAAAATGTTCTTTGCTTCATATAATGGTGATAACAGATTCTAGTTTTCTTTTGAAAGATTTTATTAATCTATTTCTAGGGAGAGGAGAAGACAGTGAGACTTCAGAGGGAGAGAAACACTGATATGAGAGAGAAACATCGATTGGTTGCCTCCTGCACACGCCTTGACTGGGGACCGAACCCACAACCCAGGCATGTGCCCTGACTGGGAACTGAACTGGCGACCTTTTGCTTTGCGGGATAACGCCCAACCAAATGAGCTACACTGGTCAGGGCAGATTCTAGTTTTCTTTTAAAATGACCTTGCCAATTAAAAAATAAAGTTCTGCATCAAACCTCTACTTCTGAGAACTATAGGCAAAAGGACAGTTTATGGAATTAGAAGGCCTGAGAATAATTTAAATTATGCTACCTACTGAATAATTTGGGCAAGGTACCTAAGATCACTGGATCTCAATTTTCTCATCTATCAGATGGGCTTAGTAATAAAGTCCACAAGGTTAATACATAATTCATAGTCCTGTGTAAATTGTAAGTACCACAAAAAGGTAGTGATTACCGTGATATTTTTATGGTTACTAGAGGGGTATTACTTTGCTCCCCTACATGCTGAAGCTATGGGAGTGCCTCCTTCTAAATCTCCCTCCACCCTGACAAGCCCAAGAGGACTGCAGTCGTACACGTTAGCGTGTTCACACCAGCGGGCTTCTGAAGATGGGGTTGTCAGAGACAGAAAAATATCCCTTTTTAATATAAATAGTGTGTTATAATAAAAGCCAAGCACAGGCATAAAATAATTTATGTATTGTATTCTTGGAGGAAATTTTAAAAAAACACAAATAGTAAAGCCAGTAAGAGTTGTCATCATACTGCAGATTCCATTAGCTATGTGGAAAGGAATCCACCCTGGGAGACAGTGGGCATGGTGCTGAAGGGACGTGGAAAATACCTGGGCTCAGCGAGAGCAACTGTACTGCGTCCTCAGAAGGGCAACGGAAGGGAACTACATGAGGGACATGGGACTACAGAATGTGAGCACTAGGTTACAGTCTGTCTTCACCAATGACGTATTCAGAAATCCGGGACACAAAGAGCAAGACTTTACTTGGGTTTTATTTTGAGTTATGTGAGGAATGGAGACTCTAGTTTGGTAGTCATGTGTATTCTGGTTACTAGGGAGTTGTACTGCACTGGAATGGAGACAGTTTCCATGAACTGAACAAACAATTCCTAACATTACAGTTTCATTTGTATTAACTGTCAATTTATCAAGCAACCTCATGATGTCCATTCGGCAGAGTGGGTGCCTGAAGCCAGGAAGAGACAGGAGTCTGTCAGGTACCAGAGAGGAGTAGCTTCCCTGTAAAGAACAAACTGGCCGTCTGGTTTCAGATCCAATCTCTTTTGAGCTGCTAAATGGAAATCAGTTTCCTTAGAAGTCCAACAGTCTCTGGTAGAACTGAAACTAATTTTCTAAACCTGCAAAGGTGAAGGTCACAACTTCTCCTTTGAGGTCTAGCTTGCCTCTCTTACACATTATTTTTATATAATATTCACTTAGAAAGCAGCAAGATTTTGTAATTGCTAAATATCGGGTTGGCCAAAGAGTCCACATGGTTTTCTTCTGTAAAATCAAAGACACATATTTCATTTTCAGCAATAACTTTACTGATCTGGATATTTAGAGTATATTAGCAATCTTCCACGTGGTATAACGCTGATTGTTCTCAACGTCTAGATTTGATTGCTACCAACTTCAACTGGTCTACCCGACTGTGGAGCGTGTGTGGTCCAGCAACAAATCTCCAGCGCGAAACTTCGCAAACCACTTTTGACACGATCGATGAGTCACAACACCTTCTCCATGCACTGCGCAAATCTCTTTTTGCATTTCAGTTGTTTTTTACTTTTCTTGAAATAATAACGCATAATATGCTGAAAATGTTGCATATTTTCTTCCATTTTAATATTAAAATGGCTTCACAAAAACTCACTGATTTTGGTTTCTTTTTAATGCATGCTGATATGACAGCTGTCAAAACAATCTAACAAAACTGTTTTGAATGAAGTTAAAGACAACTAACGCTAGGAGAACTATCTTACAGAAAATACCAATGAACTTTTTGGCCAACCCAATAGATTAATCCAACCTACAGATAGGAAGGCAAATGCCACACTTTATTACTTTAAAAAATACTTACTGTACACAGGATTAGAGTAATGTAAGACATAGTATATAAGAAGCTCACAGTCTGATGGGAGACAAGAAATACAAGTGACCAACACTGTGTGAATGGCCTGGATAGAAAGTGGAAATACGACAGCAAATGCAACAACTAAATGCTTGGAGTCCTTTGTGAACGCTTCACAGAGGAGGTGATATTTGAGCTGCATCTTGGAGCTGCACAGGAGTTGTCCACGTAAGGCAAAGAGTACACGATGGCCACTCCCAGCCTGCGCAGACATGGAGGCTCAAAGCAGCACTGCACATGAGGGGATGCTGAGAGGCTGTCCTTTCCGTCACGCAGAGTGCTAATAGGCAGTTCAAAGACGAAATCGAGGGGCAAACCGTCCCCTATCCCATTCTAAGACATTTGGACTCTCCCTATAAACAGTAGAGAGCTGTTGAAAAATGTAAATGTAGGCAACTTATCTATCAGATTTGATTTTAGAAACAACTCTTTGGATACACAAGAAACTGGTGACAGGGGTTGCTTCTGCTTTTTAACTTTTGTACCATTACATGTATCGCTGCTATTACTCTTATTCTCTCTCTCCCTCCCTCCATCCCTCCCTCCCTCCCTCTCTCCCTCTCCTTACACAGACTGAAGGAAAAGGCTAGATAGTAGGGAGCCTACTTATGAGGCCCCTGCAATAGCCCGGGCAGAAACAAAGAACGTCTGAATTTAGGCAGGGAGAAGGAACAGGTGAAGATAAGATTCAACCAGTCTTAGGAAGTGACTGGATATAGTGGTGCCTGGGTGAGTTGCGATGCCATTAACAGAAAGAGGAATACCAACCTTGGAAGGAGTTCAGGAAACAGGGTGAAAATGAGGACAAGTTCAAGTTTGGATATATTAAGTCTGAAGTGCATGCGGCACATCCTGGTAAAGACAGCACTGAAAAAGGGGAAGTGAGATCTGGAGTGTGGAAAGTATCTTAGCTGAAAACAGAGGTGGAGTCACTGGTATACTCAAAGACATGGGAAGCACCAAGAGATAACATACAGAGGGATAAGAAAAAGAAGACCAAGGTTAAAACCCTGGGTCACTCAACACATCAGGGGTAAAGTAACGAAGTGAAGGAAGCTGAAAAAGATGTTCTGAAGACAGGAAGACAGCCAAGAGCAAGTGACAGCGGAGAATTTTAAGGAGTTGTGCATAGTTCCAAAGGCAGTAAATTTTGGTTAAATAGGATGAGTATTAAAATCAAGTCATTCATTTTGGCAGTTATGGAACTGACTCAAAATGCGGTCATAAAAATGTGTGACTGGGGGTTGCTGGTAGGTAAGCCCATTATTCCAAATCTTTAAATTTTACTGGGTTAGCATAAATGCAACTTATCTTGCTTTGTTTTCAAGGACCTATTCAACAGGCTAATAATACCAAACAGAGTAGTACATAACCAAATCAAATTTGTTCTAGCAAAAGACAGGGAGGCAGAGTAAAAAGAAAGAAGGATGAAGAGCACTTTCATAGTACAGCTTGTCCTCTGCCATACCACTGAGCCCCCGCCCCCCCCATGAAACTACCACATAATAAATGAGTAACTATTAAAAGAAGGAAACAGACTCTTGAGCAGAGAAAAGCCGAAGCTTAAAGCCTGAGAGTTGATTTTACCCCAGAAGCACAGCTCAGGTCAAATCAACTTACTTTCCAGTCTAAGGACAGCTGAGTCCCCCCCTGAATTCTCAACAGAGAGCACAGGGTCCTCCTCTGTTCCTGTCTCAGAGGGCTCTTCTTCAGCAGCATCCAGTGACTGTGAGTTGTCAAAATATTTCTGTTTGTCATGGCTGTTGTCCGGGGTTTTCTCATGACAATTACCTCAATGACAAGAGACACAATACAGCACATTAGAAACATCTCTCTTCTGTAGTCCCAAGGCTCAAGGTCCCCAAGCATCAAGAAGAGCGAAAGGCAACAGTGCCGGCTTTTCTCCAGCAAAACATACAAAATCAGTGAGCGGGAGAGCCCAAAGCCAGACCATTACTGTGACTCAAGTTTAGCACCAAAGTCCAAGTTTTACCTGCTAGGCTATTATAAGAACCAAGTATTTGGGGGGAGAAACTGTCACAACAGAGATCACATCCTAAGATCTCATTCCATTCATAATGAATGTGAAACACTTCTTTGAAAGTCAAAAACAGCATTAAAAAGTTTGCCTTCTACCTAAATCAATCTGGAGATAGATGAATTATAGCAGAGAAATGTAGTATTTTTTCATCCTAACTTAAAATGAAACATGTATCAAGTGATAAAGGGTTATAAATGCAAAACCGAGGATTTATAAGGGGACAGTGGTAGCAGAGAATCCACATTTAAGACTGCAGTATCACAAAGGGAACCTTTTCTTTTGGAAAACAAGTTCTGGTCATGGGCATAAATATTTGCCTAAGCATAAAATGTTAGATCTTGAATGTAATCATAGCCCTCTCTGATACTTTCTGATATGTATAGGTGAGCCTGACCTCTTACAATTTTGCCAGAGTGGAGGAGCTTGGGCCCTATTAGGGACTGTGTGTTAATGTGGATAAAGAGCTACTACCCAGCTCCGCCCGATGGTCATTCTCTGGGTAGGGGTTGCGTCTGACGTGGCAGTGATCTGACTAGCTGAACAGGTCTTCTCTTCTTGCTTATGTCCCTTGAATATGTTGGCCGAGGACACATGTTCAGTAGAAGCCTACAACTTTCCCATTCCAGGATGATTCTTCGGGTGAGAGTGTATAAGTAACTTCCCTTCTTTACCAGAACATTTAAAAATGCCCTAAAAGTTTATTAGAGAATGCTGTCTCAAAGAGATGTATGTTCCCAATCAAGCTCTCTCTGCAGTGGAAGTACAAGACATCTCTTTCTGGACCTGACGACCCCCTTACAGATCCCACATTTGGGAAAGCACTTCTCAAGCCACTTCCCTTACTGGGCCAGGGAAACCTAATGGACTCGAACCCTTGCCCAATTCACTGAGTTCAGAGACATGGGACGACGGGCATGCGGTCACCTTCCATTTTCCAATTCTACACTATTGCATGTAAGAGGCAGTTCTGGGATTCGAATCCGTTTTATCACGTATCTGAGGCCACCATACTCAACAAGACTATGCTGAAACAGGATTCTGTTTGAAGTGAGCTTTAGCTCTCAAGAAACTTGGAAGCAACTTGGGGAGACAGTAAAAACAAAATAAGAAACAATAACGAGATAGCATTCTGTGCCAAGTAAGACCTTCAGAGAATAAGCTTTGAGCAGGCAGATCTTGAATTTTGAAGAACAGGTAGGACTTAGAAAAGGGAAACCTACAAGAAGGGAAGCTAATATTTGTTGAGTCCTTTGCCTTCTTCTTTCACATACTCCTCAAAAACACCTTATGAAATATTTTCATTTTACCGATAAGGAAACTGACTCTCAGTGAAAATAAGTAACTTATCAGTAAGTGGCAGATCTGGGATTTGACTTAGTTCCATCTTATTGCAAAGCCTCTTGGGTTTCCACTAGTCACTGGGTTTCCACACCGTTACTGCTGTGGCAGAAAAAGTGAGGGCGGCACTCTAGGCAGGGAGGAACAGTGTGTTCAGCAAAGCAAAAGGACAGGAATTCCCGTTTGGTTCGGCAGACAATGAGAAGGAAGGCGTGTGTGTGTGTTTACATGTGCCCCAAAGGGCTAACAGCAAAGAAGCCCCGAACAACAGTAGTTGCTTTCTTTCTCCAGATTCTCCTGTGAGAGGTCAGAGGTTGCTAATTTGCTTCCACTTCTGCCTTCGCCATCCAGCACGTGCAGGGAAGTATGGGGAAACTACACACAAGCGTATTGCAGGAAACGGCGCAATGGCACCGACTCTACACACCCAGCTGCATAAAGTCTACTACGAAGCACGTCGCACCTCTCAGCGGCAACACGTGAGATAAGCACGACTGCTGAAAGCAGACAGGAAATAAACCCTGAAAGCATCAGGACAATGATGCTGAGAATCTGAAAGTGTGTGTTACTCCCTGTGACTATCCTCTGCTTTCAGCTTTGGGGGTTTTGCTTTAAAGCATTTTCGCCATGACACAGGTAGAATAAAACTTAATGTTACAAAAGCAAAGGTCAAATCTTTTAACACTGGAAGCCAGCGAAATCCTAGCTGTTTTCTGCAGTTGACTTACTCTTTTAACTTTTGTGTCTTTTTTTTCTCTTCCACCCTTTTCCTATTATAAAAATTTAAGTGGTTTATTCTTTTTAAATATCTGTAGTATTTTAAAATGCTTTATAAGTAAATTATAAGATATGATGGGCTTAAGTTCCCAAAGCTAAATAATCCTCTTGCACAACGCTCAAAACCCAGATACCCTCTTGAGACAGATCTTGTGCATTCTAAGAGTATCTTGTCCTCCAATTCAGGAAATTTGGGCCAAAATCTCAGCTAGAGAGGGAAGAAGTGGGGAATCAGGGAGAACCAGAGTAGTACAAATAAGTTTATGCTCAGATATTTCTTGGAAGTAGGCAGGATCAAAATGAAGAAGTGCAAACTATATGCCTTAAGATTAGAACTGTTAATAATTTTCTTGGGAAAAGTTAAAAAAGACAGTTTCAGAATTCTGATATGATTTACATAATTATCTCAGTTAATAATAGAAAGCCAAACTGGCTAATTTTCAATTACTCCTTCCAGTTGTCTGAGAAAGACCGGAAGTACTTCAGAAAGAACGAAAGTTTCCATTCTTTGGACTACAGTCCAGGTCTATTCCGGCTCAAAGGGGAACTTGAAAAACCGCTTACATGGAAAAATATTACTTGTCTTCCCGCAGAGGTGGAGACGATGTTCGCATGAAAGAACACAAGAACATGCTGGCGGAGTAAAAATGGAAAGACACCTATCTATAAAGTAACATGTCATCTTCCATGCAGGACTATTGTTTTTTGCTAATGCAAAAATGAGGAGATTCTGTAGCTTAGACTGACTTTGAGAGGTATGATTTTTTTAAGGGTTTAAATGAAATACTTCAGATAACAAGGTCCCAGGTGAAAATGGGAACACTTCTCTGTGCTTAATGCTTTATTTATACTTGCTTGCAAAGCATTTAGCATCTAATTCAAATCCTGGTGGTTTGGTTTTTCTTAGAAGAGACTCCAAGAACATACCAAGTACACTCCAAAGGGGGCATTTCTGATTCTGGGACTGCTGTGAGATCCGAGACATATCAACATCCTCTTCTGTGGTTAGAATATACATGCATAAATTCAGTTATTAATATTAACTGATCCTAAAAGGATGTTCTGGAAAACAACTAAATATTTAATCCACTTGTCAAAGCATAAGTCTCTTAGAGATAAAAGCACAATTTATTCTGTGGCTATAGGTTTTCACAGTAAACTAACTTCTCAGAAACTCCTATCATTTCTAAGGTTAAGGAAATCTATCTTTTCATATTAATTTGTTTACAAAGGTTCAAGATTTATTTTCTAACTCAAGTTGGATAAGCATACTATCTTCTGAATCTCAAGTTAGTAAGAGATTGCTGGCTGGGTAATTTAGGATCGTTTAGGATTAGTTATACTAAAGAAATGCCACAGATAAAAAGAAAGGCGTCAGAAACTGGAAGAGCCGAGTGAGTGGAGAGAGCCCATAAAGCCAATCCCAGGATCACGTAGCACTAGAGCAGAGCGCGTCGGAGCACACACTGGAGTCGGGTAAGTCAGCTCACATCCTGTTTCTACTTTCTAGCTGTGCAAAGAGGGCCAATTCTTTTTTAACTTCTTTGTGTACCATCTTCCTCATCTGAAAACTGAGTGTACTAGTAGTATCCACTTCATTGGGTTGTTGAGACTAAATCAGACCACTGCCTGGCACGTGGCAAGCTGCTATTATTATTTATTGTCTCTCTGGAAACAAAGGAATGAGAAGTTATCTCAGCATAATCTATTCACAAAGGCCTTTTAGATATAGCCCACTCAGAATCTCTAGTACGAGCAACTAGCTCTTAGCAGTTATCAAGGTATTTGCCTATTTTCAGCTTCCAGTGTGTGTGTATGTAGAAGATGCTGGAGGCAAAACAGAGTTCATTTCTACCAGTCTCTTAGAAGAAAACTGCAATTATTTCTGATTAAACTGTTTAGCGTATCTAAATTCGAAATTAGTACTTTTAGAAATTAGCCTCACAGTCCACTATGTGCTCTTTAAAGGACACTTTAGTAGATGGTGTAAAATCACTGTCTTACAATGTAAAAACAGACTATAGATACAATACAGTAATCAACACCTCTGCTGCTCAACCATGCCCACTAGGCTGCTACTGTTTGCTCCCATCTTCCACCAAACCGTACTTCCTCCACTGTACTTTCCCCCAAAACAGAACAAGTAAGTGTGATACTCCTGTGCTTCCTATTATTACACCATGAATTTCTAAGACGTAAATAATAACTGAACTGACTTGTAATGAGAACTAGAATTCAAATTTTATGTTGTTGAAGGCAAAGTAACAAATGCTAGAACAGTGAGTATTATAAAATATTCCTCCTGTCCTTGTTTAATAGGATTATTTGTATATTATACTCCAAAATCTCCTTTTTTCTGCTTATAAGAAAAGTTACTTTATGGGAGGCATTCTGGTACATCCAATTAAATATAAGGTGCCTGGGTGAAAAACACAGATGACACGGCCCTCTAGGCAGACAGGAGCGACATTTTCTAGTACGTCTTTCTCCTTACCTTTCTACCCGACGGCACTCAAACATGCAGCTCTAAAAGTACTGTTTGTTATACAGGTAACTCAGAAACACATTGTGTACATTTTATTTTATTATAATTCTAGCAACCTCATAATTTCATATTTCTCTAGTAAGACAATCTGTCTTTTAGAAAAGGTAGTAAAAGAAATCATGAAATGGACAAAAGTATATCTTTTAATTGCTGATCACTGCTCACAAAATTACTTTAAAATGTTACCAGGAAACTTTAACTGTGGTTGGCATGTGGGGCTTGGTACCACACAGAGTAAGGGGAGGAAAGAGACTTTTCTGGGGACAGACACCTTTACGATTTCCATCTCTAGAGGTTGTGACAGAGTCCTATATACCTCCTCCAAGAGGAACATTTCACGGAATAAACTTCAATTCTGCCTCAACTGCAGCCTGACCATCTAAACTGGGGCAAATCAACTTACATCTCTGTGTCTAGGTTCTTTATCTGAAGTTTTGAAATGGCCAGGTAAACGACTGTCCCCCCAAGAGGGCTCTTGGGAGACAACACTAAGGAAACCACTGAGAACATAAGCCTAAAGAACTCCTTGCATCTGGGTAAGACCTAGGGTGCTGAGGACTGTGCCTGAGGCCAATGAAGCTGTCCCACCTCCTCTCCCCTGCGCTGTATCTGCTTAGGAAAGACCAGAAACAATGGCTCCTTAGACTTGTTCTCATTCAGAAATTACTGCTGAATGAGATTCTTTGCAGGTTTGAAAGAAATGGCTGTGCATTAACTGACCTTAAAAGTGCAATGCCAGATAGGAAACAGACCATATTAAAGACTGGAAATCAGCAACCTCAGGATTACACAGGCATTTCCTCCTAGTGAGGTGAATGAGTCAGAAGCAAGTTTAAAAAAGAAAACTAAGATAGAAAAGTATGATCTCAAATACAAGTAAGTGTGTGTATTTCCCTTCTACTGCATATTCTGGAGTTGAAATCTACCCTGGGAACACTCGGTTCACACGTGGCAGGGGAACCTGCTTTGCCCAAGAATTCAGGGCTGCTTCTGTCTTGGTTTCTGCAGACCAGTATCTCCTGCCTCCTTTAAGAGGAGAAAAAGGAGAACTGGATGTAAGCCTGACCTGTCTGTCATGCCATGTGGCCTTACGTGACTAAAGCAAAGTTAGCATCAGCTGAGACACACAGACACCATGAAACATGGGCTGTGAGGGAAACAACTCCAGTGACGGAATCCAAGCTCTTGGAAGCTACATCCCCTCCTCTAGAAACATGAAAGGTCGGATTACATCTCTAAACAAGGGAATTTAAACACTCACTGGAAGTTTACTATGAAAGATGTTCCCATGCAAAAAAAACTATCACAGCTGCTATTATTATTATTAAATTTAAATCTCTGGCTTACTTCATCCTAGGGAAATTTATTTCAAGCAAGAATGCTGGGGAAACAAATCCAAAAGGTTTTCTCAGACTCACTAATGCACCCACATAAAGGTTTTTATGAGGATCGGCAAGGGCATTTGTTTGTAACTGTTATTAAAAACTGTGTGGACAGAAGGTGGAAGATTACAAGCTATCTATTAGATGTGTCAGTGTCTAGTGGACAAACGAGACAATGAAATTCCTTTTCTCTCTGCCTCCTATGGTACTGCAGCTATAGACCTTAACAGCTCTATATTTATATGTGTATGTTGAGTGGTGGTTCGGTAAAAGCATTCTGGGTAAGCAGTGGTTGGACAAAATTACTTACTCTTTATTGTTAGGTATTTTAGTAGTTCAAACTTGAAATATCACCAGCTAATATGCCACTTACTTAACCCTATGTGCCAAACTTTGGGGCCAGGGTACAAAGATAAAAAAAAGGATCAGTCCCGGTTCACAAGCAGCTAGAGAAGTCTCCCATACAGGAGATTTGTGTCTTGTACATGAGTAACTATCACAGCAAGTCACAGGGGCTGAAGGAGAGGCACAGGTAGGTAGACTGACTGGTTACACATTACTTGTAATTAAGAGAACAGGAATGGCATATGGCAGAAGTGGGCAGTGAAAAATGGGTAAGATTAGGAATTTATGGAGAGGGAAGGGGGTGGCATTATGGGGAGCTACTGCAGAAAATATGAGCAAACACATGGAACCAGGAAAGCAGGGTGTACGCAGTAAAGAAAACAGGCTGTTCACAGTAGCATTATCAAAAGTCACAGTTTGGTGCACTTTCCAGTGACTTTGCAAAAGGCAGAATGATATAGTTCTCATGTGGTAAGTGGGCTAAATTCACCACATCTATTTGAGTCAACCACACGCTCTGGCGGTGAATCAGCTTCACTCAATTCTTAATAATACTTGGTTGTAAGATGTACCTGCATTTCAAGACTTTGGAACTAGTTTTAATTCTTACAAAAATAAATGGCGGTAAGATACCTAGTAACATATAAAATGCTATAAAAACTGAGTCTTTAAGACTGTGTATGTGTGTTTTTAAAGCAGATATCTTCGCTAAATCTTATGAAGAATGTGATAAAAGCAAAAGCCCTTAACTGCCAGTAGCGTATGCTGGACAGTCCACAGGAGGGCAGCAAAACGCAGGATTTCTTTTCCTTCAAAATCTGAACTCCATGAAAATTGCTTTAAGTTATAATTTATAAGTCTATAGAAACTTAGGTTGAAGAACACAGACTAAACAAGTTACACAAGGGAATAAATCTAGGTAAACAGATGCTATAAAAACACAAACATTGGGAAGACAACACAGATTAATTCTTCTGTACACTGGAACAGACATTATAGCTCATGTAAATGGTTTGGAAATTCTCCCATTTCTTTTTTTCTACAGTTGAGAAAGCTTTCAAACACATATTATAGAGAAACTTGCATAAAATTCTAAGCACACACAGATATTAAATTCTGAGTACTGTATAACATTTATTCGCAATTTCTAAAGTTCTGGGCCAACAATTTTAGTGGGCATGTTTCTCAGTGAATTAAGACCGAGATTGAGAACTCCTGGGTTTGATGCTCAGTTACATTC